>VNJO01007991.1:0-15460 GCA_008042535.1 Drosophila tani
TAGGGAAATTATCAGAACCTTTAAGTCAGTCCGATTGGTATAAGCTACTGAATAAAGTCGAATATGCAATTAATAACGCAGTACATAGTAGCACCCAGGTAGCGCCTAGTGTTTTATTGTTTGGAATAGTACAAAAGGGACCTATAGTGGATGAGCTTTCTGAGTACTTGGAGAATAAATTCAATGATGAACCTAGAGATCTGGTCAGAATCCGTGAGCATGCAGCTGTCAATATTCAGAATTCCCAAAAGAGAAACGAAGACTTTTATAGTAGAAAGCATAGAGCTCCTCGAGAGTATCAAGTAGGTGATTATGTGGCCATAAGAAATGTCGATACCACTGCAGGAATTAATAAGAAGTTTGCTCCCAAGTACCGTGGGCCTTATAAGATAAGCCGTGTGTTCGATAATGATAGATACGAAGTCGTTGATATTGATGATTGCCAGTTAACGCAAATGCCCTTTAGAGGTGTTTTAGAACCTGCTAGACTTAAGCCTTGGATAAGTAATGTTAATGAAACTGTTGCCCTTTGTTTGTAAAGATCGTGGTCGATCTGTAGTCAGGTCGGCCGAATGTAAATAGTTTAAATATGATATAAAGTAGATAAGGTAACACTAAGAACTATTATATGTAACTATCGATAAGAACATGAGCACTCGATATGGTTATCGACCATGTACGATCAACAGGAGTACATCACTAATAAAACGAGCGCGAGTCAGAGAAGAACGTGAAATTAAGAACTTGAAGAAATAAAGAGTTTTATACTTGTGAAAGGTGATCTTGAACTAAACTGATAATCTTATCGGGAATCTCGCTGGTAGATATCTTTTCCCGCCGTGTACATGGTGCCATTGCCTTGACAGCATTTCGTCTTGTTTTCACAGAAATAGCGAAATGCCAGGGAAAACAAGAAAGAAAAGAAAGAAAGAGTTGCACGTGCTTGGGGAACACAGGCAGGCCCACGAGTTTATGAGGCGGAAAGTTTCTTTCTTTTCGGTATTTCCCTTCCATTTATGCGCCGCTCTCTGGAGTGCCCTGAGATCGGCGGTTCCATTCGAGGAAGTAGCAGCTCCTCCCGTCACGAGAAGGCCTCACAAACAAATTGGTGGCCCCGAAAATGGGAGCATTTATAGTTCTATAACATTGAGTTACGACTTGGTTGGGGCTGGAGGAGGCGGAGGAGGCGGAGGAGGAACTGAAAGTGGGCCATCTGCGTGAGGCAGGGGCGGGAGCTAGCGCTGTCTTATCTGGGAGCCAGTCGTGGGAGGCAAAGGGCAGCCCCTCATCCGTGGCCTGTTTACATAAGATCACTCATTCTGTGGGCTGTGGAAGCCCATTCCCCGAGTTGATTAAGTAGACGCTTCTGGTGAGGAATGGGATTGGGATTTGGTTTGGGTTTGGGTTTCGGTTTCGGTTGCGGGCTTTGTTTTCCGTATTTTTCGGGATTTGTTGCCGGGGGAGTCGCCGGCCGTGCCCTGAGTTGCGCTGCGAGAGAGCTGCTGCGCAAAATCTCTGCGAGGTGGTGGTGGCTTTCGGCCAGGACTCGCTGCCTCCGCTGGGGTGGGGTTCCTGCAGGAGGAGTGATGCCAGAACTGCACAGAGGATGATGGCACAGTTAGCACACGACCATGGTTACCCAAAAAAAGGTGGCGGGACAAGGGTTGCAGGCCGAAGCAGGCGGCGAAGCCACCCACTGGGACACTGAGAGGACTTCGCACCACCAGGTGCTTCGCGAGAGAGAGCAGCGAGAGCGGGCGGCACCCGAAAGAGAGAGCAAAGCGGAGAGAGAGAGAGCGGCACAAACAGGAGCTAAAAAGGAGCAGCCGAATATTTTGTGTGTACCTACCGGAGACGAAGCGCTTGCGACGGCAACTCCTATCTCTGCTCCTGCTCCTGTTCGCAGCTCCTCCTGGCACTCCTCCTCGGTGTGTCCCAAGTCCTTATCCTTATCCTTGGCTTAGTATCCTTGCTTGCCCTAGCAGCCAGCGGCCCCAGCAGCCCTTGCAAGAAGCGACAGCGAATGGCCAGACATGGGAATTAATCTCCTGGAACAGCACACCTCACTTCACTTCACTTTTCTCCACTCTCCAAACACACTCCGAACTCTCCGCCCAGGCTATTGCACTTTACACACACTTTGCTCACTTGCAATTTTATAATTATAATACTTTGTACATAACGCACCTACAGATGTATATGTATATGTATACATATGCTGGTGCTGCTGCTCTGCGGCGATGGAAAATCACTCGAATGCACGGAAAACCACGAGTTTCGGCAATGCGAGCTTTACACGCGACAATTTTGGTTAATTAGCGAACTAGTTACACTTTTTTTAAGGGCCTGATCGGCGCTTTTTTAATTAATTTTTAATGATTCGCCGGAGCGCAGCCGATTCCTTTCGTTTATTTATTATCGATTTGCGCATTCGATCCCTCGATGGTCATCAATTCGATTCATTAATCGATTAGCATTCGATAAACGATTTCTAGTCGATTTAGGGCTTATCGCAGACATGCTCCCTGTGCGGGATCAGTGTTGGTAAGTGCAGCTGAAACCAGCTGGGCGAACAGCTGATCGACCGTCGGGCAGTGTGAATGAATTAGTTTAAAAAATATTTAATAACATGTTTTAAGTGAAATAAAGGATAAAGCATGCTAAGAGCCTGTAGGACAATCGGACCTGCGCTCAGCAGGTCATACACCGCCAAGGCCAAGCGGAGTGTTTTGGCGCAGGACAAGTCAAAGATCAAGGAGTTCACGCCGAAGGTGACGGATGAGCACGAGAACCGCGTCTACGTGTGGGGATTCCAGGAGACCGGCGCTCTGGGGCTGCAGACCAACGTGAAGAAGGCCCAGGAGCGCTACACGGAGATGGTGCATCATCCGACGAGGCTGCAGTTCTCGAACAACAACGACATTACGGATGTAGCCGCCGGCTATGGATTCACAGCCTATGCCGTGCGCAGGAGTGACGGAGAGACGCTCTTCGGGAGCGGCCTGAACACGGACTCGCAGCTGGGCTTTCAGGTGAAGGGCAATCCCAAGGATCCTGCGAACCTGGACGTGATCATCTACCCCACAGCCATCAAGCTGCCGCGCGTCCAGGGGGAAACGGACGAGGACATGCAGGTGAAGAGCATGTCGGCGGGCAGGGCCCACCTGGTGGTGCTCACGCGCAACGGGACCGTCTTCACGCTGGGAAACAACTCCTACGGGCAGTGCGGACGCTCCATCATCGAGGAGGAGCGGTACAGCGGCAGCGCGCTCATCCACCGGATTCCGCAGGAGGACATATGCGGCAAGGAGGACGAACTGGTGCACGTGGAGTGCGGCCAGGACCACACCATGTTCCTCACCAAGTCTGGACGCATCTACACCTGCGGGTGGGGCGCCGACGGCCAGACTGGCCAGGGAAACTACCACACCGCCGGTCAGATCACGCTTATCGCCGGCGACATTGCCAAGGAGAAGATCGTTCGGCTGAGCTGCTCCTCCGACTGCGTTTTGGCTGTGAACGAGGCGGGCGACGTCTTTGGATGGGGCAATTCGGAGTACGGGCAGCTGGACGACTCGGAGCACGCGGAAACCCAGATCAATTCACCGCGCGCCCTGAAACTGACCAAGGGCATTGGCAAGATCAAGGATGTGGCTGCCGGAGGATCCTTTTGCATGGCTCTGAACGATCAGGGCCTGGTCTACACCTGGGGCTTCGGCATCCTTGGCTTTGGGCCCTTCGTGGAGCAGACCTCAAAGCCCCAGCACCTTCTGCCGCCCCTCTTTGGGCGGAACGACTTCAGCAATGCCACCACAGTGGTATCCATCGGCTGCGGCGTCTTCCACATGGGCGCCGTCAACTCGGACGGGGATCTCTTCATGTGGGGCAAGAATCGCTTTGGGCACCTGGGGCTGGGCCACAAGAAGGACCAGTTCTTCCCCTTCAAGGCGGCCATCAATGGCAAGGTGACGAAGGTGGCCTACGGCGTGGACCACACCATTGCGCTGTGCAAGCCGTACCTTTAGTTCGAATGTTGTTATAGTATTTAAATGTTTATAATTAGCCCAAGAAACCAAATAATAAAGAAAGCCACGCTTAAAGATCACAAATTCGCGTTTAATACATTTTAATTAAGTTTAAAGAACATTTAGATTAATTTGTTGTTGTTTCTGATGATAGTTTCCTTCCGCTTCACCGCTCGGCTTCTGGTTGGGATTTTGGATTTTGGGTTTTGGTTTCTTTCCATGTAAATAGCTGCGATCTGGATCCGATCTCTATACATTTACTTGTTAGAATATGTAGTTAAAGGAGCATATTTGTATATAAAATATGTACTTGGAATGCTGCAGTGTGTACCGATATAGTCCGTTCCAATCCGATCCGATCCGTTCCCCTCCTCGCTCTCGTGTATTTGTCACAAATTTCGTCGATCGCTTTTGATTGCGTTCTCTAGGTACATTTTTTGTTTACGCTTCTTTACTAGGATTCTAAAGGATTCCATTCGCTAAATGATGATGTGTTCTGTTAACCAGTGGCAACCAGAGGCCATTGGCCAGTGACCAGTGACCAGAGACCAGTGACCAGTGACCAGTAATCAGATTCCAGATCCTTGACTCGGGACGCGTCCGCTATATGTATAATCGATTCTAAGTAATAATTTGTTTAGGTTTAGGTTGTGTGTATTCCATATATGGGGTGTTGTAGCTTAAAAGATCCTCCTTATCCAGCTGCTCAAGCCCGCTGCTGCTCGTTGGCCTCGTAGGCCTCCACCTCGGCGATGTTGGCCAGGTCGTACTCGATGACGCCCTTGCCCATGAACTGGGCGTACTTGCCGGCAGCGGGCAGAGGATCAGCCGATCGCTTCGAGACTGCAAGGAGAGGAAGAGAATGAAGTGAATCGTTCCCCTGAGAGAGGCAGAGCAAGGCAGTGGCCACTTACCGCCCGAGATGAACTTCTCCATCTGGTAGACCTTCATGTCGTAGCACTCGTTGGCAATGCGCTCGGAGATGAGCGAGAGATCGGTGATGCGGGGCGTAACCACGCGCATCTGGCGACGCACACGCTCCGTGTCGATGTTGTAGTAGCCAGTGCCCATCTTCTTCATGAGGTCCACGAAGCTGGTGGGCGGCAGGGTGGTCTCCCTGTCCAGCGGCATGATGAAGCACCTGCCGGTGGTGGTATCGATGATGGCCGACTGGTTCTCCTTGAAGTCGTGCATGAACCGGCCGCGTCGTCCGTCCTTGAAGTCGGGGACATCCACCCTGGCGTAGCCATCGTCATCATTGTCGCCGTCCAGTTCGATTTCCTCGCGGAAGTAGTTGCTGTTCTCGTCCAGGGGTCCGCTGTCCGGGAGGGGTCCGAACTGCGGCAGCAAGGCGCGCCAGTTCAGGGCGAAGGGCTCATCGCTGCGCTGGTAGATCCTGGGCTGCTCCATCGAGTCCTCGGGATAGGGGATCTCGCAGAGGGCATGGTACCGCATGCTGGCATGCGAGGGAGCGTACAGCCGGTACAGGGTCCAGCCGCCCAGAACGCCCATCAGCATCACCACGACGGCGATGAGGAACAGCAGAAAGGACTTCAAGCAGTGGTGCTGTGGCCGGTTGAAGACCATGGACTCGGTATCGGCCTCGGTGTCGCTATAGGCGACTTTGGGCTGCGGAAATATTAAGTTTAATTATGTTTTCTTATTATTATTACACCCTTGAGACTCATTTACTTATTTAATCTTTAGTAAATTAAGCATATCTCCTTGGGGGATTTAATACTTGTCATAATAAGTATTTCTAATTAAAGTCCAAGGAAATATTCATCAAATTGTGTGGGATTACGACTGCGAATCCCACACAATTTGATGAAGAGGAAGATACGTATGTCCACAGTGGATGTCATATCGCTGGGCCTTATCTCAGAATTCAAACGGTTTCCATTGGAAAGTCATAAAAGCCGCGATAACTTGCAGTCACAAAGAAAATAAATAGAGTTTTTAGCGTTGACTCAGATGTGTGTAACTGCTTAGAAGTTGACTTTAAAGTCTATTTTGTGGTATTTTCCATGATAACTGCCATATTTTCCCTCTTTTTATCAACTAAAATTTAACTAGAGCACTGAATTCTCTAGAAGACTTAATGCTGACTCAACATACCAAGTTCGTCCCTTTGTTTACTAAACTTTGGCTGTAGGATTTTATTTTCTAGAAGACAAATGGTACTTAATGCTGATTCAAGCAAAAGTCCAATTTCTTGACGCAGTTCAATAGCCTTTGGGTCTGGTCTGTCGTTTTTAATACATATTTAATATGATAATTAATTAATTTACCTAAGCCGCATTAAGCAATCCCAGGAAAAAGATGGGCGTTGTGAAATAAGTAGCCCTTGGCATTTCTAATCAGTAAATTCAATAGAAATGTCAATGTAGACCTAATAGATCACTAATGTATGGGAATTTACGCTGTGTCACATGCTATTATTTAAATTAAATTGATTTCATGATAGGAAGGGAGAGTACCTCTATAAGATAATGCTACAATTTTCCAAGCACCTAAACATCCTATATATAGATTCAACAAATTAATGACTATCTCATAAATAGGAAAAGTAAATAAAGCTCAATTAATTAGCTTTCATTAGGTCAAACACATTTGGGTTATGCCTAATGGACCCCGACTGTAGTTCCGATTATATTAATCTGTCATCATTATCCATTACGATACAGTGGTCTCTAGGCATTCAAACATACATGGAATCGCAAAAATATAAAAATAGAGCTGCACCCTTAAAAGATATGACTGGCAGATAAGGCGATATATGCGGAGAATGTGGAAGTGTCTGGAGTTGCTGCTGATAAGACACGACTTTCTTTTGGTTACTCTTCGCACCTGGTCATGTCGCTGCTCCAAAGTGTGCAAGCACCTATCGAGGTCACTGTGCGCGGCCAAAGAGCAAGTGCCAGCCAGCAGCGACAACAAAGAGCTGAAATTGGAGCTCGAAAACCCAAATTGGGTTGCTCCATCCCAGCTGTCAGGGCCACTCGGCTGCACATGCAACAGCAACAGGAAGGACCAGCAGAGCCTCCGCTCTGACCTCGAGGAGCGAGTCCTTGAAGGGGGAAGGAGGGGCCAGGAAAAGCGGGGCAAAGGTGGAGTAGCGGAGGAGCAGTGCCAGAGAAAAACAGTGCAAGGACAGCGGGAATTCCAAGCGAGCGAAAAATCGATAGCCTGCAGGCCGAGGCTGCTGAGGCTGGAGATTCCCCGATTACGCTTCGGACTCGGACTCGGATTCGAATTCGGAGCGCAGGAATGCGACCTCCCGCAGAGCCACCCACTTGCGAAACTTGTGGCTCGCGGGCCGAAGGACAGGACAGGGACAGGGAAGGGCGCAAGGACACATCGACACAACGACGACGACGACGACGACGACGACTGCTCCCCAACGATTGCGCAAAAAAAAAAAGAGGAGAAAACTCACTGCGATTAACGAGCCATGGTGCAGAAGAGCCTCATCGTTGAGGTTCATCGGCAGTGGCACCTTCTCCTGGTCCTTGATCTCTCCCCGCAATTTGCCCAGAATTGTCATGGCTACTCCTCGATTTTTGCTTGCGTCCGAATAACCCGACTCTGTTTGTTTTTACTGAAAATTTGGTGCGCAATTGATGTTTGTACTCAGTGAGCGAGCTGGGCTATCGATGAGCCCCAGTTATCGATGGCCCTATCGATGCATTTCGATGGCCGCAATATACTGCAAAAGCTTAAAAATACCGTAAACTTTAAATCTTTTTGTGAATCATATTACTTTATTTTATACTAGATTAAACATGCTTTAATTCTAAATAAACTTTTGAAATTACTCATAATTGCGTCTTCTTTTCTATTTTAAAATGTTTAGTGTTGAGCTACATGTTTTAAATATTAGGAAAATTTATGTTAAACTTTAAAGCTTAGACATTTTTTTATAGAAAATATAAGTACCATATCTACATCACAATTGATGAAACTTTATTTTTTGTTTTGAAAAACTGATAAATATCGAAGCAAAATTTAATTTTTAATGGAAAAGTAATTATTTTATTTCGCTGATAACAAATGGGCAGTAAATTTCAGTTTTTCCAGAGTGCCGATCTTTCTCGTTGTAATTTAAATATTAGTGTTGCGATCGATGGAAATAGAAAACGATCTCCAGATCTCCAGCAGCTGGAATCAAACAGAAGACCCCGTCTCCGCGGTAGATTTATTCTGAACTCTCTGTGGGGGCTACATTATGAACTCTTACTTCTAGGATCTACTTATGACTATGCTGGTTGGAGAGGAAGGCTAGGTGGCCCTTGGGGCACTTGTTGGCATAGTGGCCCTTATGCCCGCACTTGTAGCAGGTGATCTCCTCCAGCGGCGTGGGAATCTTGACGTAGCCGGGCGGGCCGTGCTGATTGTGGTGACTAGAGGAGCCGTCCTCGTTGCCCTCGGAGTGACCAGAGTGGTGTCCTGAGTGTCCAGAGTGACCACCAGAGTGACCGCCAGAGTGGCCACCAGAGTGACCGCCAGAGTGACCACCAGAGTGCCCACCAGAGTGTCCCGAGTGATCCATGGCATTGATGTTGTTGCGGTGTTCCACACTCCCCACATACTGCTTGCACGAGTTGGCTTTGTGTCCGAGCTCGCCGCAGTAGTGACACGTGGGCAGCTTCTTGTGCAGCTGATCCTTGCTCAGCTCCGCCAGGGGTGGCAGCTCGAAGCGGGGGTGCATGTGCTTGCAGGCGGGGCCCTCCGGACAGAAGCCCGCTAGGTAGCTCATGCAGAGCACCCGGCGCAGGTGCTGGTGCCGGCAGTGGGGGCCATGGCGACAGAAGCCGCGCTTGTACCAGGGGCAATCCTTGACCTTGCTCTGCGGGTCGATGTGGAGGAAGGGGCACTCCTTGTTGTGGCAGGCGTTGAAGCGCGAATAGAAGTAGCACTCCGGCATCTTTGTCATGTCGTACTCGTGGAGGAACTCGCACTGGTCGCCCTTCTTGCAGAGTCCGCGCAGCCAGTGCTTGCACACGATGGTCCGGTCTCCACGGATGTGCCGGAAGGGGCAGGCGCTGCCCTTGTCGCATTCCTGGCCGCTCCGCGTGATGAAATTGCACACGGCGGCAATGGACTTGTCCATGCCATAGAACGGCAGGGGGATGGCGCCCACCTGCTCGATCAGGTCCCGCTCCGCCTTGAACTGCAGGCCGTTCACGTTGGCCAGTAGGATATCCATCTCAGACGGATTCGCAGGATGCTTAGCTCTCGGTAAACAATGACAATTTATCCTTTTTTTGCGCGTGTTTTGTTTTGTTTAGCGCTGCTATGGATGGCACTCAGCCGGCGATAGGCAATTCGATATCGATAGGTGGCCGGGTAGGGCTGCTCTGTGTAATTTCTCAAGCTAAATCTAGCTATCTTCTGGATGAGATAAAGCAGGCTCCTATATTCTAACATTTAATTAATATTTAATTTGCAAATTAATTAAATGTATTATAATTATAAAAAAAGGATTTCTTAACAAAAATATATGTTAAAGATTAAAAAATCAATCAAAAAACATTTATTAAATTAAATGTATTTATTTTTTTAATAATTTTTTTGTTCTTTAAATGTGGCTATTCTTATTTTTATATTAGCTATTTTTAAATGATCTGTTAAATCTAGCTATAAGTATCTGGATCTCGAAAGAAATTTTTATATTAATCGATAGCTGTCTCATCTCTGATGGCGGTTACTTTCTGCATGAAAAACCACCCCCGCTGGTGGGTGTCGATAGCCAGCTGATGATATCGATCACTAAATTGTTTACAACCTCTTGCAATGTTTACAACGTAAGCAATCCGCGGAAACTAGATAATTAGGAGAGAGCAACTGGATGAAATGAGGATCGCGGCCCGCTGACTGAACCAACCCAACCTCCTAGACCCACTCGCACCCACTAGCTGCAGCCCAAATGCTGCCCACATACGAGCGCTTCAGCGACCCGAAGAGCGTCTTCTTCCGCTTGCCCTTCGCCCGTCTGGCGCTCCTGGCGCTCAGCCTGCCCCTGGGAGGCTTCCTCTTCTGCGTGGCCTGGTCCCTGGCCTTTGACTTTGTGCGAAGCACCTACACCCACTGCGACGTGGCCAATTACCTGCCATCCGTGTCGGCGGCCATTGGGAACTATGAGCCCCAGCGAACGGTCTGGCGACTGGCCATCTTCCTGCACTTGCCGCTCCGGCTGGCGGTGGCCAAGATGTACCTGGAGCACTACCGCGAGCACATAAGACGCAGCCGGAGGTTGCTGGGCGTCCTGGCCTGCACCCTGAACGTGATAGAGGACCTCGCCCTGTTCTGCCTTTCCTTCTGGACGTCGGCGGATAATTACGAGACACACCGGAACGCATTTGTGGTGTTCATCGCCTGCTCCGAGTGCTACATGCTGGTCTCTTACCTCTTGAACAGGAATGCCCGGAAGGCAGTGCTCTTGCCGCACGAGGAGAAGTCGCTGAGGTACAAGCGGAACCTCTTTCTGGTGAACGTGGTGGCCTTTGGACTGGCGGGATATTGCTTCGTCAGGCACAATTCCCACTGCGAGGCGGGAGGTGAGTGACGGTCGTGAGACGATGTTGGGATGGAAGATAGAAGAGTCCTGCAAGAGTGGAATCCAGGAGAAGTTCGCAGTTCAAGAAAAGTGGTTCCTTAACGGTTCCTTAAAATGTATCCATTCGAAACCAACACTCAAAAGCTGAACACGAATCTGAAGTCCATCACACAAGGTTTTATTCCTAACCGCAAACGCTAAGAGTACCGTTAAAAATCTTTACTGGTTTTTGGGGTTAAAGAATAGTTTGTCCTTCTCTAAATGATACCTAATCGACTCCAATCGATAGTCCTCAAACTCAAAGAATACCGTTACTGCATGGTCTTTGAGGTTAGGGCAAATCCTGAAGTAACGGACTTCGAATTCGAGATCAGAGCTACCCAAAACCCCTTAATATTCGGCATTTTCTTGACTGGTGAGTTAATATTTATCATTAAAAATAATGTCAGCCTAATCTTTGAGAAACTGATCCCTTTAATGGCTACTAGATGGAACTATGATTGAGGAACATTAACACATACTGAAACTCTTGTTACTTTCACACAGTTTACACCTTCTTCGCCTTGTTCGAGTACGTCGTGGTGCTGACTAACATGGGCTTCCACATGACCTCCTACTGGGATTTTCACGCCCTCAACGTGGTGTGCGACGCCAAGCATGGCCTTTACCTATCACAGTTCTAGAGATCTGATCCCTGGTCCACAGTCCCAGCCCAGCTCCGCTAACATCCAGCCAGTCGCCCGACCTGCGACCCATTGAGTATTCTGTACATACGCGGTATTAGCTTAAGCTCAAAGTTTACTTAATTTTTCCGAGGGATTCCGTTTCAGAGAACGATGCAGTATGACAGGACACGCTTTTAGCTTAGGCTTTTCTATCACGCTTCTCTTTATTGGTTTTATTTTCGCAATTCGATTGTTTTTTTTATCTTATTTGTAAGCTAGAAAAGTTAGATCAATTCAGTATGACCAACCGAGTTCCATCATGAAGTAATATGCAATATTTATTCAAATTTTTAGTTAGGCTGAATGATAAATTTTATACAAATTGGTTCTTTTATATTCTAAGCCAAACACAAAATTGTATTTATTTGAGCGCTGATCACTGGCAATTGCCGCATTTTTAAAAAGCTTTGATTCCTCTATTTAAGGTGAAAATAAATCGATTTTCAATTAAATGCATCAAGATCTCGTTGATAAACTTGTCGTATGAATAGCGTAAAGCGTCCTTTGGGCATTTAAAAAAAAACTAACATCCAATCCCTTGAGATACTCGCCTCAAAATGGATCACTTTGTGGAGGACAAAACACAGCTACTTCTACCCAGCTCCTCTAAGGACCTGCAGCCCCGACGGCACTTTCGTATCCCAGTAGGTCCTATCCTGGCCGTGGGGCTGCTGCCCGTGCCCTTTGGTTTTGCCTACAACCTGGTGATGGCCATAGCTACGGACTTTGAGAAGACCACCTACACCTCCTGTGATACGTTCAACGTTTTCCCCAGCGCCTCAGCGTCAGCCAGGTCGCAGCACAAGGCGTGGATGCTGGCCTGCTGGATGCAGTTTCCCTTCCACCTACTGAATGCCTGGCTGCACTTCCGCTTCTATCGCCGCACACTGCCCAAGCCGGCCCGAAGCTTTGGGAGCCTGGTGGCCCTCGTCATGGTGGTGAACAGTTGCAACTTGGTGGTGTGGGGCAGCTTCGCCCGATCCGATGGCGAGTCCTTGCTGCACATCGCCAACGCTCTCAGCCTGTTCATTCTGAATGCCGTCGTTATGGCCGGCACCTTCGTGTGCTCCAATTACTATATTCTGCAGGACACGGCTTGGAAACTCTACGAGCATCAGCTCTCCCTTCGGCTGAAAAGCGGACTGATCCTCGTCCATTTCTCTGCTCTAGTGCTTATGTGGATCTTTTACTTTATCCACCAGAAGTTTTGTATGCCCCTGGGTGAGTATACTCTAGAAGACAATGCCTTTGTGAGTACAAAAACAAAAACTATATATCCTCGGGTACAAGCACTGAAAGCACTGAGGATTTCAAGCGCAAACCACACATGTGGGGGTTTCGCATGTTTATAGCTTAAGGAGTGCTTTTTTCAAGGTCCGCGAGTTTGCTAATCGGTGCCCAATCCTGCCCTAACAATTAATTACAATTATTTTACTTGTCTTAATAAATTTTGTGTTTATAAATGTGCAACGTATTCGATAAGATAAAGAGTGCGCAACGCTCAATTATAAATGTGTGAATCCCCAAAACTGAAAGTTCGTCTTTGCGCAAACTGAAAGCACCCTTAGTGTGTATTCAGTTCAGTTTGCTGTGAAACTCTGCGCGGAACCATAGAGCAACTTATAACTTATAGATTCTCTTTGGCGGAACTGATCGCATTGCTTTGCAAAAAAGTGCTAAAAAAAAGTATTAGTCATGGATCGGCACAGCCTGTCTCTTCTAGTGTTGTTCTTCCTGAAATTTGGCCTAGTTTTAGCGGTAAGTGAGATCACATCCTCCTGCCAATTTCTAGGCAATTGACGAAAATTCCCTATTGCCAGAAGCCACAAGCAGACAAAAACAAAGCGTTTTCTCTAATGTTCTTCCTGGGGAGTATCGCAGCCCTTGGACTTGCATGCTACATGATATACCGATATTGTCAGGTGCAGCACCTCGAGGAGGTGGAAGTGCGTCGAACGGTAGTGATTGAGAGGACGATATATTTATAGGAATGGAAAGCCGATGGAGAATAATTTCAAACTACTACTGAGTGGAAGAATAAAACCTAGTCTGGTCTAGTCTACGCTACCAAATGCATTGCTCTGTTAATACTACATAAATTATACTTGTAAAGTCAGACAGAGCGAGCAGTGCTTGTCCCCGTTGATGTGTAGGTTTTGCTTTTGTACATCTGAATGCTTAAATGTGGATGCTACTGTATAAAAAAAAAAACTACACATCGTCGGGTACAAGCACTGAAAGCACTGAGGATTTCAAACGCAAAACACACATGTGCGAACCGGGTTCGCTTGTTTATGGCTTAAGGAAGCCTTTTTTTCAAGGGTCCTGCCCTAACAATTAATTATAATTATTTTACTTGTCTTAATAAATTATGTGTTTATAAATGCGCAACGTGTTCGATAACATAAAGACGGCGCAAAGCTATATTATAAGTGTGTGAATCCCCGAAACGGAAAATTGTTCGTCTTTGCGCACACTGAAAGCACCCTTAGTGTGTATTCAGTTCAGTTTGCTGTGAAACTCTGCGCGGAACTGATCGCCTTGCTTTGCAAAAAAGTTCTAGAAAAAAAGTATTAGTCATGGATCGGCGCAACCTGTCTCTTCTAGTGTTGTTATTCCTGAATTTTGGCCTAATTATAGCGGTGAGTGAGGTCACATCCTCCTGCCAATTTGTGAGCAATTAACGAGAATTCCCTGTTGCCAGGAGCCACAAGCAGACAAAAACAAAGAGCTGACGAGCCACATACTTTGCACAGACGAATGCCTCTGCTGGTCGAAGTTGAACAAAGAAGGTGCTATAGACAACGCCCAGTGCGTCAAACTGTGTAATGAGGATCACAGGGACCAGGACAATTCACTGTGCCAGGCACTGGAAAACTGCCGCTGTGATTTGTCGAAAGGCCAGCAGCTGATTTGTCGGAACAATGGATGGAGTTCTGAGGAAACCAGATACGGCTGCCTGGAGAAGAAGGCTAAGAAATCCTTCATCCGTTGGCTATTCGGAATTATCAGCTATCCCTTCAAGTTCCTGTGGTATTTGCTGTCCAAACTGGTGGCTTTATTCGATTGGTTGCTCAGGACCATCTTCTCTGCGATCAAGTTTGTACTCTCGATCCCATTCAAGCTACTATCCTTCATCCGTTGGCTATTCGGAATTATCAGCTATCCCTTCAAGTTCCTTTGGTATTTGCTGTCCAAACTGGTGGCTTTATTCGATTGGTTGCTCAGGACCATCTTCTCTGCGATCAAGTTTGTACTCTCGATCCCATTCAAGCTACTATCCTTCATCCGTTGGCTATTCGGAATTATCAGCTATCCCTTCAAGTTCCTTTGGTATTTGCTGTCCAAACTGGTGGCTTTATTCGATTGGTTGCTCAGGACCATCTTCTCTGCGATCAAGTTTGTACTCTCGATCCCATTCAAGCTACTATCCTTCATCCGTTGGCTATTCGGAATTATCAGCTATCCCTTCAAGTTCCTTTGGTATTTGCTGTCCAAACTGGTGGCTTTATTCGATTGGTTGCTCAGGACCATCTTCTCTGCGATCAAGTTTGTACTCTCGATCCCATTCAAGCTACTATCCTTCATCCGTTGGCTATTCGGAATTATCAGCTATCCCTTCAAGTTCCTTTGGTATTTGCTGTCCAAACTGGTGGCTTTATTCGATTGGTTGCTCAGGACCATCTTCTCTGCGATCAAGTTTGTACTCTCGATCCCATTCAAGCTACTATCCTTCATCCGTTGGCTATTCGGAATTATCAGCTATCCCTTCAAGTTCCTTTGGTATTTGCTGTCCAAACTGGTGGCTTTATTCGATTGGTTGCTCAGGACCATCTTCTCTGCGATCAAGTTTGTACTCTCGATCCCATTCAAGCTACTATCCTTCATCCGTTGGCTATTCGGAATTATCAGCTATCCCTTCAAGTTCCTTTGGTATTTGCTGTCCAAACTGGTGGCTTTATTCGATTGGTTGCTCAGGACCATCTTCTCTGCGATCAAGTTTGTACTCTCGATCCCATTCAAGCTACTATCCTTCATCCGTTGGCTATTCGGAATTATCAGCTATCCCTTCAAGTTCCTTTGGTATTTGCTGTCCAAACTGGTGGCTTTATTCGATTGGTTGCTCAGGACCATCTTCTCTGCGATCAAGT
>VNJO01007998.1:0-12864 GCA_008042535.1 Drosophila tani
GAGCAGCATTTACCAATTAATGTGCGAAATGTGCGAAAGCAGAGCAGGAAATATGAAAAAAAAAAAAAAGAACAATAAGTTACACTGGGAAAAGTTATTAATGATTTAAACTTAGGTAATTTATATTATATATTTCATATTATATTCCATAATTTAACTATTAAATCAGAATAAACATTTTTTAAGTGCTATTAAAAAGAATATTGTTCTGTTCTGTTATCTAAGATTTTCTATAACTAGCTAGCATATTTTTTTACAGGACTTATAATTCCCAACTATGTAGTTAAAGCTTTATAAGAAGATACATAACTGTTTAAAAATGTTTATATTTTGCTTAAATTAGATTTAAGTCTTATTATATTAAAATATCAAGTATTACGAAGTCTGCCTCGTGAATTATGTTCTCTAATATATTATTTGCTTTCTTTTATTAAAGAGACTTTATTTCTCTCCGTGTTAATGAAACAAAAACCTAACAAGTATCCATATTTTTCTTTTTTTTAGTTTGGGAGGGCTCCTCTGTTATTAATAAAACTAATTTTTATTGATAGCGGCGCCCACACTCCCGTTCGTCATTTAACAAATATAATTTATCAGCCGCCTAATGCCGCACAAAATTCTCAAGAGCCGCGGGGTCTACGAATTCTGATTATTGCAATTCAAAATGAGCTTCGATTTTGATTTCCTTTTTTGGGATTACAATATTATTGATATTGTTATTAAATGGTTTTTCGCTTGGCTATTTTTGGCCAGCGCCAGTCGACGGGCTTATAGTATTTTCTATTGTTTTGTTTTGGATTCTTTTCGGCTCTACGTTTTTTTTTTTTATTCGGGGTTCTAAGGCCAAGACCCTCGGGTGTGGTATTTCTTCTTTTTTGCGTTTATTGTTATTAATCGCATTTTTTGCCAATTCATTTTATGTCGAATCGCTTTTTGGTGGGCTCAATTGGGTTTTAAATGGAATAATTTAATTATATTATTTGGGCAAGTAATTTTTCGGTTGTCTGAGAGATTACTTCATGTTGTGTTTGGGTTACTCTCTAAAAAAAAGTTTATTGATTATTATGAGAAGCTGGGTTTGTACTTAAGAAATATTAAGGGGAAATATTAGCAGGATGATGGAAAATTTTTAATATTGTAAGGATTTTTTCAAGAGGCCATATATAAAATTTTTAATTAAAAAAAAATATTTTCGTTAATATATTAAATATTGAAAATGTTTCGGAAAATGTTTTGAGCATAATATAATACTTAGAAGAAACTTTAAGAGTTGATATATCTTTCTATGTTTAGGGAATTGGAAACCTTAATGGCTTAAAGCTTTGTTTAAGAATATTTTGAATAAACCCTGAGAATCCTAACTTTTTGTTATTAGTGAAATAACTTGCTGCAATTTTTTAAACAAATTTGCAAAGTTCACCCAATAACTCCCCCTCTTCTCCGATTTTAGCAAACAAAACTATCTGACTCCAGACTCAAGCTCTTTTAATTATACTCAAAAACCCAACAGCTCAGCTAATTTGTTTACTTTAACTAGACAAAAAAATATATAAAAAAAAGGGGGCAAAAAAATAGACAAACCCAAAACTAACGAATTCTATGCGAGTGCCAAGGCAAACACACACAATGAGGAGGACGTGCCATGAAAAGAACAGCCACAAAGTGGAAGTACGTGTACCCTACACTTCTTCGTAGAGTACTCCGCCACTCCATGGCACTCCACTTGGTGTGCGGTGTGTGTACGGTGTGTGGTATCCAGCGGTGCACGGCAGGTGTGATAAAAAGAACCCAAAAGAGACAATTGCGGCGTGAATTACTCGCCTGGCCAGGGCACGGAATGGAATGGCAATGGAAGATAGCACGCATAATTCAAACGAGCCCCAAAGTCAAACAACGTGATAAGCAATTCACATACACTCGGCGAAAATGTTAAAGCTAATTTGGGGAGGTCATTTTCGGCTATAAAACAGAAAAAAAATTATTAGACTAGTGAACTTGTGAACAGGAAATCTCAGGTTTGATTTGAAATTAATTTTGTTAGGAAAAACGTTTTTAAATTAAACTTAAAATATTAATAAGGCAAGACAGGAGAGACTTAGATTAAATATTCCAAAAAAAGGTATGCAACATTTTTTAAATAAATCTAGAAAATTTCTTAAAGCTTTAAAATATAAGGTAAGGAGCAACAAAAGTCAATAAAAAAGTTCCTTCTTGCAAATATAAAGTTAAGACCAACGAAAGTCAATAAATACGTTCCTTCTCTAGAATTTCTTTTTCTTTTTTATTAAACCTTTTTGTATTGACAATATTGATTTCAAAAAAGACACCTAATATATGTTTATTTATCAGCTTCTGCTAAGTTAATCACCGTAAAAATTTCCCATTTATTCTCCTAATTTTTTTCCCAGTGCCAGCGACCGACTGACTGACTGTCTGCCCGTCCAACTGTCCGGTGTCTACTTGCCGTCCCCCCATTCCAGTCTCTGGGCTAGACTTTTGAGCCTGAGCTCTTCAGCACCTGAGCACTTTAAAGTTCAAATCTTTTGACACACTGGGAGCTCAGTCGGCGGATGCTAATGACACACGACTGACACAAAGAGGCTTTGCAGCGAGAGGCACACACAAGCCGCACTACACTTTACTATATATCAACTATATATACACACATATATATTTACTATATGGTGGGAAAGGCAGAAGCCAAACTGGTTGCCAATTCGAGGGAGTTTGAAAGGCCCGTTGTGCCTTCCAATTAAAGGTTGCGCCGCGACCCAGGCGATCCCGCCGCACTTTTAAGGTGCGTCGTCTCCCGGCCTGTCCTGCTGCTTGTGTTGCGCCCAAAAAAGGCAATTGCCATATGAAACTTATTTCTTTATTCCTAACGACCAACGTCGAACCGGCGACCGCAAGAGTCAAAGTACGACTGCGGAGGTTCCTCAGTGTCAGTGAATGCCCCCCAATGGTTTTTGCGTGCACTGCGATAAAAAGGGGTTATTATATTCAAATTTATTAAGAATATTTGCTATGAGGATTTTGATAAATTAAAGTGTGTTTTAAGGTCTTTAAAAATAAGTGTTTCTTACTAAGAAATTGGTAGTGCTCGAGATAAAAATAATTTTTTAAATGCCTAAAACTATACTAAGAATATTGGCTTTCGAAATAGTGCCTACTTTTAGACACTTTTTCAAGTTATATTAAATCTCCAGTTTATTTATGTTTTATTTTCGGCAATGGATTAAGTTTTAAGGATTTAGAATTAAATTAAATAATTTTAAAATAATAATTATGTTTTAATGTACATATATTATATTAAATATATTTAATTTATTATTTTCTTTGTAAATAAAATAAATTAATAAACATTAAACACTAAACTGTTGTTCTAGGTTAAATTCCATAAAGAATTTACTGAAGTTACAGTTTGCAAAATAACTATTTTATTATACAGCCTAGTTCCTCGAAATATTTATTTTATTATTCTGCTTAATATTTTATTAAAAGAAGTTTCGTGTGAGAGGAATATAAACAAATACATATTTCCAAATTCCGAGTTCAAGGTATATTGGCAATTAAAAAGGGTCAGTGACTGCCCCCCCAATGTTTTCTCGCAGCACTGTGACAAAAAGTCTTGTAAAAACATAAGGAATTTAGAAAAATAATAGAAAAACCAAGAACCCTAGGAAATTTTTTCCTAACACGGCCTTAAATTTAGTATGTATGTACTTTTAAAATGTTATTTAGTTTAATCTGAAATTGAATTCATATAAAATCAATCAAATATAACCGCTAAGCATTAGTTTTAAAATGCGAATAAATTAATGTAATGTATCGACAAAGCCCTTAGATAAATATAAAATCTTTTAACGTTGAAAACC
Source organism: Drosophila tani (assembly GCA_008042535.1). Lineage (NCBI taxonomy): Eukaryota > Metazoa > Arthropoda > Insecta > Diptera > Drosophilidae > Drosophila > Drosophila tani. Next base: position 3,876 of record VNJO01007998.1, read on the forward strand.
AGTCAGAGTTGGACTTAATTTCCTCTTTAATTTATAGTAAAATATTAACAATCTTCACTGGTATTTTAAATATGTTTCCCTCAGTGTCCCTGCCCCCATGAGTTCGACTCAATGTGTTTTCTTTTTATTCTCAGTCATTGGCGAATTGGAAAAGAATGCGAGTGTAGCATCAATAATTTCGGCCTGCGAGCTTAGAGCTTAGTTCTTGTTTGGTTTCCACGAAAAAGGGTTCAGGAATGCCAGAATTTCAGTCGAAGCTGTCAAGGTGGCGTATGCGTGATGTTGCCATCGAACCAGAAACAAACGAAAGCCACAAACAAGCTCTAATTGATCTTATTGTTTGAGTTTGTAGACCTGAGCACTTGTAAACCAATTTGTAATATGCAAATTAATCGTTCAATCGCCATTTCTTATTTGCATATGTTTCCAATTAATCTTCTGTCATCTAGGTAATTAAAAACAAATATTTTTTAATTACAATTATATATTAAATGCGATAAATATCTACATTTTAATAAGTTTCCACCTGAGCTAATGACACACTCCGAAAGCCGTCAACTTTGGCATTTACTTTTAAATGATGAATGTTGTAGAGGTTTTTAGTTGATTAGATTTTTTGTCTAGCAGAGATTAAATAGATAGTAATAATAATAAAAACCAAATTAATGATAGAATAAAAAAGCTGAAGATTAAGACACTCTTCGTATGATTTCTCATTAAATAAAACAAAACAAAATTGACTTTTTGAGGAAACAACATTAAATAACACCTCCTTTAAATTATTTTCCGTTTCATACATAATTTAATAAACATTTATAAGCTTAGATTTATTAAAAACTTGAATACTTAATCTGAAATATGAATCTTTTCATTAAATATGAACATTATAATAAAGACGTTTTAATATTTAACTAAAAAACACAATGCCATAGTAAAAAAATAATTTTTAAAATATTTCTAACCTGACAAACCATCCCATTTTATTTAAATATTTTTTAATTTTGGTCAATTTTTTACCTACATATTTTTCTCTCCAATAAAGTAAAATTTTTAAAGATACAAATATTTTAAAATATATTTCTAACCTGATAAACCTTCCCATTTTACCTAAATATTTTTTTAATTTCATAGTTTTATACCTACATATTTTTCTCTCGAATAAACTACAACTATTATAGATACAAATATTTTAAAATATATTCCTAACCTGATTAATCTTCCCATTTTACTTAAATATTTTTTTATTATATATTTTTTTTTACCTACATATTTTTTCTCGCCAATAAACCACAATTATTTGTAGTCACAAATTGTCGAGTTGTCTAATCCGAGCGAAACACGCACAGAGCTAAGCCTCAATTATCCGCTGCCGATCTACACGATTTTTGTATTGAGTTGTCAGTGCCGCGAGACGTGAGGATATTGCCTGCATTTGGAAAATCCAAATCTGGAAAATCTACCCATAGTTTGCAGCTCTCGCAACATGCAACTCGCAAAACACACATAAACACGATCTTGATTTTCCGAGTCAAGCAATTTATGGATGTCTTGCAGCTGCGGCTAAAACGATTTTCGCAGACTCCTTAATTGTCGTGTGGTCGCCGGCTCCGAAATGACAGCCCGGCTATTTATGGGACAGTTTAACTAGGCAATTAATTAGCCACCTTTTGCGCGTTTTTTTGGCCAGCTTTTCCGCGGAAAACACACACTTGGACCGGGGACTGTGACTGACTGTGGGAAATGTGTGACTGAGCCACCGAGCCAGCGAGAGACCAACCGAACCACTTCGCACGCGCTCCGTTCGAAAAATGAAACCGAAACCGGCAGCCGGCGACTCCAAAGCCGCAGAAAGCCACCAAAACCAAATCGTACTGAAACTTCTCCGAATGTCGTTGCTGCTGCTGGCTGTCACACGAACGCGCTTCGTGAATTTCCACTATGACGACGATGAGGAGACACCCCTCATGCTCCTCTTGCTGAATTTTCCATTTCCCGCGGCACCTCTTCTATCCGGCGTCATGGCCAAATGCTGGCCAATATATATGTGCAAAATAATAGTAATACATCTTTAAATCGGGCAGATATATGGAGTATAGCTCAGATGGATTTTATAGTAAATATTTTGGGTTAATTTAAGTAGTATTTAGGAGGTTTTAGCAAAGATTAACTATCCAAATAATTTCATTTAATATGATGTACAATTTATTTATAAATGTACAATTTATTTATAAATGTACAATTTTTTTATTTCAAAACCGATTAATATTACATTCAAAAGTATGCTAATGCATTTTTTAATGCTTATTTTTAGGCTACTTTTCAATTACAGTAGAATTCGGTTATACCGACTCTGCTTATCCGTCCGGTTATTGCGACGAAAACTCGATGGCTTGGTTGGTCCCCATACAAACTTATATGAAAGGGCCTCCACTTAGTACGTTTCCGCTTTTAGTGATAAACCGCTTATGCCGACGAGATTTTTCACAATTCAACCGGCTATTGCGACGTGCCGACTCTGTTTTTATATGACAAAAACCTAACAATAAAAAATCCCTGATAATTTAAATTAAGAATAAATAGAAAAAACACATATAGAAATTAATCTTATTATACTATACTTATGAATAATATGCATTATATGTAGACGAGTTATTATGAATAAACCATGAAAACCCCATGTAATTGAATTAAATTTATTACATTTTTTGTTTAAATTAAAAAATTAATTGTTTTATTTCAAAACCTATTACGAACATGGCAACCATAAAATAACAAAAAAAAAATTGTTTTGCTCCTTTCGGCTAGTGCGTCTTCCGGGTGTAACGACGTAAAATCGTTTGTCCTTTGAAAGTCGCTATAACCGGATTCCACTGTATTTTTAAATAAATTGGTTAAGATAAAGATGTTCCATTCTATAAATCAAATTATTTATTAGAATTCAAAATTATTTGGCATTATCAATTTATTTAATTATTTAATTTTTATTTCAACCATTTTTATTCAGTTTTAAAACTATTTGAAAGACTTATTTTAAGGTGGTTTAAAATCTATTGTTTTTTCTTAAGATTTTTATAATTTATGAATTTATTAGTTAGAAGACTTTAACTCAAAAGTATTAAATAAGTATTAACTGAACAGCTGTTATTCCTAATTAAAAGCAACTAAATGGTAGCTCAAAATAGGCTAAACTAAGCTGTCTTTCAAATAAAATATATATTGTTGCATACTCTCATGTAAATTTTAGGGTTATATTAAACTTAAGACATTTCTGTGGCAACCATGTAACGTATCATAATTATATAAATCATTGGATATCTTTATCTTTGTCTTACTGCTAATATTTTACCCGCAACTGTGAGCTACCATATAAATATGAGATAAATATGATCTCTTGATGGTTTTATCTTATTTAATTTCCATTTCGGAGGCAGTCAGGTCTCTCACATTGGGGTGAGACATTACCTATGGGTTTGGAAACATGATCTTGTGTCAGGCACAGCTTCTTGCAATGGGTTTTGGGAAAATATTTACTTAAAGTTGGGAAAGGGTTTTATCTCTTGGAAATTGTGGGAACTGTTGGACGTGGAAGGAATTTAATTTAATTATTTTTAGTTAGAAATTAAATTGAGAGCTTCGCTGCAGTATATCCCTATTCCCCTCCAAACACAAAGCTTTGGATTTTTTGTATTTTATTATTTTTTTTTCTCTTGGCGTTCGGTTGGCTTGGGCTGTCGCATAATTTGGTCTATTGTCTTGTGGGTTTGTGGCTCCTTGTGCCCCCTTGGGGCTGGTGATGGCTCATAATATTTGGTTACAATTTGAACTAGGGATGGTCTCCGGAGACGAATGGCCAACTAACGACAAACGCTGGCAGTCAACAAGGAAATAGGCAGCCATTCGTGCCGGGAGACCGTGGAACAGGTTGGATATGGCTTGGGTTTAGGATTCTCTAGCAGTTGCAGCCGGGACACACCGGTTTGTTGCCCTCGATGGCAAAGGTCTGGCCGGTGATCTTTTTCTCGCACTTCTGGCAACGGAAGCAGTCGCGGTGCCACTTCACGTTCATGGCGACGATGGCACTGTCGGTGATGGGCTTATCGCACTTGGCGCACCGGGCGGCGAAGAGGTCCTCGTAGTCCTGGCGGCAATAGACCTTGCCATCGCGCTCGTAGAATGGGAGGCTGGCCAGTGGCTTCTTGCAGGCGCCCTCGCAGCAGAAGCAATCCTCGTGCCAGGACTCGCCCATGGCCGAGATGGTTCGCTCGAGGATGGGCTGCTTGCAGCCGGCACAGGTGTGAGTGTAGAGCTCCCGGAAGCACTTGGCGCACACCGGCTCGCCGTCCTGGATATTAAAGGTGGCATCGTCGATTTGCTCATTGCAATGGCGGCACAGGAAGTGCTCCGGATGCCAGGTCTTGCCCAGCGCCGTGATCATGCGCTTGGTGATGGCCTTCTTGCACATGTGGCAAGTGATTTCCTCAGACATCTTGGGTTATTGTTGGTGTGGATCTGTGTCTGGAAGGGATTAAGAGGGTTAAAGTTCCAAGCTCTTGGTTCTTAACTCACCTGGCTAACCTCTCCTCTATGTGGGAATGTGTTGCTTCTCGTATTGGTTTGTTTCTCAATTTATTTGGGGAGTAAACACACAAAAACTATTAAACAAAAGAAAACGGGATGGATGGATCGATGGAAAAACAAGGTTTTTTTTTGTTTTTCTTGAAATTTTGAGGACTTTTTTTTTTGTATAAATACAGAGAACGAAACGAATGAAGACGTATGAATTTAGCAAGACTCGAAAACTAACTGAGATATGGCACCCGGTGGATAGGGCTGTAGTTTGACAATTGAGCAAACGAGAAGCACTGCCTACTGGGATTGTTAAAATATATGATTAGTGCTTCTAAGGCCTACTTGGTCTCGGTAGTCTTTAAAAATGCTTTATTTTCCCTTGATTTTTTCTTATATACCATATTTCTTGAGGGTGTTTATATTTCCTTTGATAATTTATAGCCATAACTCCCGAATTAGTCACACCAAAAGCATTAAGAAATTGGTCAGAACTTCCTGTGTTTCCTCTCTAACTTCAGCTAAGGGTGCATTTCATCAGGCCCAGTCGGTTTGGCATTCCTGGAAGGCGTTTGCTTAAAATCTTTTGCAATTAATAAATTGTTTTCCCTACGTATTTATTAAAAAATTTAATTAAAGCAAAAATTCTTAGAAGCTTCCGCTTAGCCGGCAATTAACAACGGCTACACATGCGTGGAAGTGGCAGGAAAGGGCGAAGCACGAAGGGTGGGTTGGCTTCTTCAAAGGACTTAACCACACAACTTTTATAAGGATTTTGCACTGGGAAAAATTAAAATAAAGATAATAAATAAATTAATTAAATAAAAGGTGCTATATAATTAGGTGCAGGATTATTATAGCTTTTTCTTGGATTGATTTTAAGGGAATTTAATGCTGACTTAAAATAACTGAAATTATTGTGAGGGGTTCCAGCTAAGTGGAGGTCATATTCGGCTTAATTTCTCATCAAGACTCGGGTTTATGCCAAGATTGGAAATACAATATATTTGCTTTTAAATATTTAATTATAAATAAATGTATTAACCTATAATAAGGGCCTTTCTCTTTACGTTTCTCAGGAGTTTTCGTTTATTAGGTAAGAAGCCAAATGAAAATATATATGAAATTTTATATTTTCTATATTAAACTATATTTACATTCTGTATTGAAGATATAAATATAAGATAAATTAACTATTTTTTATAATTATAAAATAAATGAACTATTTTATAAGTATTTATTTTTTCAATGTAACCTTGGTATTTTTTTCAAAATATACAAAAGGGGTATTTTAAAAGTGTTTTAATTAAAAATAATAATACTATATGGTATAATGCTTCCTTAAGTCTTATTATTTAATTTATGAATCGTAAACTAATTCCTTTTCTAAGAATAAGGAAGTTCAAATTAAGACTATATATTATTATAATTTATAATTCAAGATAAATAAGGTATTACAATGAGAAATTGAATTTTGAGAGCATTTTTCACACTATGAACACGTAAAGACAAATATCCATATAAAACCAATAAATTCTGCAGTTAATTGTATTTTAAAATATTTATTTAACTTGTCCAATGATTTATGATATAATAATATAACGGAAGCAAAACGGAACTAAAACAAACATAAACAAGGAAAGTAATTCTAATTCTAAGTTCCAACAACCTTTCTCACTGCAAATGTACATTTAAGGCAAAACTAAATGGTTAATTAATATTAAATTACCAATTTATGCTATATTATATTGTATACCTAAAATGTATACTTAATTTCTGGCACCTTCTATTTCCTTTTAGCCTAAGTTAACTGCATTTTTCCTTGGTGCATGTGCCACTTCTATTGTTCCCGTCTTGATAGCCATTTTGGTGGCAGCGCAGCATTGTTTGTGGTCGCCACGCAGTGGGTGGTGTTACTTAGTGGGTGAGGCTGTGGTGCTGGTGGTTGGACAACTGGGAATGGGAATGGGAAATGGGAGCAGCAGGAGGACATGTCACAATTCGGTGTGCGCTTTGATGCGCTGCAAGGAATTCGGAATTGCAGCCCCCGTTTCGGGAGCCATTTCCGCTTGGAGAGCAGGATATCCTTGTTGTGTAACTTGAAAGGGAATTTGTGTCAGGCGTCTGTCTGCGTATGTGCCGAGTGCGTGCCAGGCTCATAACCGCATCCTTAGCCAGCTCCACACTCCCAGCTCCCATCCCCTCTAATTATTTTATTAAATGCTGGAAAATGTGCGATAATTGCATTTGGTTTTCGCACTTTTCTAATTGCTCCAAGTGGCACAACCTTGTTTTTTGGCTTACATTTTCTGGGACAAGTTCAAAGAGTGGCTCCTTGGGGCCACATAAATCCACCCATCAAACTTCAAACTTGCCCCGTAATTGCAAACCCTCATAGTACCCGTTGCATGACCCACAATAATTTATTTGGCCCTCTCGACTGCACTGGGACTGCTGTCCCGGTTTCTCTTACTTTTTGTGCGTAAATTTAATTAGTCGCTAGATTAGATTGGGCCAAGTGGAGGGGGGGTGCCAAAAAATAAAAGGGGTAACAGTTTATCACAAGTTGTGGCAGTCAGACAGACGCAGTCAGAGGAGATTTAGGGGCTATAATGTGACACACTCTGGCACAGATAAACCGGATGGGAATTATTGGGTAATATCGGGTTTTTGGCTTGTAAATTACAAGGGGAATTGGGTTACGTGGTACCGTGTTTAGTGCTATGAGTTTTGTGGAATTACGAAGCTAAAGTAACAGAAGAAAAATTAATACTGAATATTTCAAATGCCGCGAAAGTGAGATGTCCTGATTTTGAATATAATATAATATTTGAATTTATTAAAGTTCTATTGATTTATTTTAGTTTTATAATATATTTTATTTTATTTATTTATTATCTTGATCAGGTTAATTTAAATATACGACATACCCAAGTTCCTGATCTGTTAAAATATTTTATATATTTCGCTTACGCTAGCCTAAGATGTTTAGTCAATGTCTCTTGATTGATTACAAATTAACTAGTCCTGGGTGACTATCACATTAAACGATAAGTTTTATACTTATAGCGTTAGGAAGAACTTTAAATAAAATTAAATTAAATTAATTTTGGTTGTCGGGTATTTCGCAATAAAGATCAGATCTTTGTATCCTTTTAGTTTGCCAACAAATTTTTTTTTTATTTAAAACGGTATTTATTTTAACACTTTCTTGAATTATTTAAGTTTTCTAAAAAGTATACTAAAAAACCTTAAGTTTATGCATTATAAAATTAATTAATTACTTTCCTAGAAAGTATATTTAAAAGAAAAATATTTTTTTAAATAAAATATAACCAAACCAATAGAATTTAAATTGTATTTACAAAAACTTTGTTAAGAAATTTACAAATTTAAAGAGTACTTTACTTAGAATTATTCTAAAAATCAAAAGTTTATGCGTTATAAAAATAAATAATTTGTTTCCTGGGAAGTAAATTAAAAAGAAAAGTATTTTTCAAAATAAAATATAATTAAACCAAATGAAATTTAATTTGTATTTAAAGTTTGTTAAGAAATTTCCAAATTTATAGAGTTTCAATAATTAAAACGCCCTCCAAAACCTCTTCAAAAGCAGTTTAGATGCTCGGCAACATTTGTAAAATGTTATCAACCAAAAGTAAATAAAGCAAACTGGTTTAACCAATTAAATTAAAGCCTGTTTACCGTTTGGCGGTGAAATGAGAGCAGGATCAAAAATCAAAGCAGAGACCGCGGCAGGAACATGAGCAAATTGCAGGAAAAGAACGCTGCAAACGGGAGCCGCAATCAATTACGCGACAGTTTAATTATGCAGCAAGGGTTAAGGGAATACCCGGGGAGTCCTGGATCCAGATTCAACAGGACATTGGCCGGGCGCATTGAACTTTGATTTCAGTCAGTTGGTCAATTAATAAATCGAGTAACGGATTCGTGTCAGAATATTTATATTTAAATGGGAATAAAAACAGAGACTAGCGGATATTTACAAACTATGTACAATTAGAATTAGAACGAGGGCAACGACTAGATTAGCTTAGGAATTAGGAACTGAGTGCGTCTAGTCGATGACAATGACCTCCGGCTGAGCCTCCTGCTGACGATAGTCCTCCTCCTCGTCCTCTAGCGACGGCATCGACAGTGCCGGGGTGTGCCAGAGCTTATGCTTGTCCTTGTTGCTGGGCTTCTTGGAGGAGATCAGGGTGCGGCGCTTCAAACGCTTTAGCTTCTTCTTTTCGCGCCGCTTCATCTTCTCCTGGGCCACCTCCAGAATGGTGCCCCTCAGGCTGAGGCGATAGTTCTTCAGATTGCAGAGTTCCTGGGCCAGGAGATCATCGTTGTCGTTATTGTCCCGCGGCGGAGCTCGGTTCTCCATGTTCTCCTCCTCGTCGTCGTCGTCGTCTGT
>VNJO01008003.1:0-51153 GCA_008042535.1 Drosophila tani
TATGGCTTCTATAGGTTTCCAGCTGGCCGTGGAGCCGAGGAGCAGATGACATGCTTCTATAGGATCCTATGGATCCTGATGGCATAACTGGCCGAGCTTCCATGTTTTATAAGAAATTTAATATTTTTAGATAAATATATTTATGATCAACTAAATGTGGTCATCTAGTAAGAATCTAAGGGGCGGTGATCCGCAGGCCGGTTGTGGGCGGCTGTGTGCTTTCTATTTAATATTTGTCAACTTTATAATTATACAAGCAAACCAAACCGAAACCAATCGAAACTAAAGAAGATTCAGCTGGCAAACCTGCAGAAGATCAAGCAGTAATCGAAATGAAACCTTCCGAAAAAGTGCCAGAAGAAGAGACAGCTGCAGAGTCCCAAACAGTCTCTCTCGATTCAACAGCAGATAGTTCTGTGGAGGAGCAGCTTTCAGGAGAAGAACTGGCAAAGGAAAAGACAACTGGAGACGAGACAGCAGTGGACTCTGATATTTTCCCTCTCGATTCAACAGCAGAGACTTCCATCATTGTGGAAGAGGAGCCTTTATCTAACGCTGATCAGCAACCAATCGATTCACTGTCGCCAGCGAAACCTGCAGAAGAAGATGAGCCAGTAATCGACGCTTTACCCTCCAAAGAACTGGCAGAAGAAAAAACAACTGAACATGAGGTATCTTTATCTGTGGAGTCCCTAACTTTCCCACTGGATTCAACAGCAGATAGCTGCTCTTGAAACAGTGAAACAGTCAAAAAATATATATATAGTGAACATGGAAGAACACAAGAAAACAGAAGCCTTTGAGTTATTCCTTAAAGACTATAACAAAAAACCCAACGTAATAAACAAATCGGCTTCAACTATACTGACAATGGCATTTGAGACCTGGAGGCGAAACTCTCGAATTCGGTTATGCTACATCGGGCGGGTGAAGGGGTATACACTAGAAGACAACATACTAGAGGAGTCGCCTAACACACCAAACACGCCTCCGAGGCGAACACTTACAATGACAGACCCACCACAAGGACGATTAGGCGGCCCGAGAACACTCCAAGCCCCTTCACCTCAGCCCGACAGGAAGCTAAAGCAAACAATTCAGAAGAAGCCAATCCCTCCTAAGAAGTAGCTGACGTCCAAATTTCAAGTTTACTTTGTATGTATGCTACAGTTACTTTCATATTTGCGAAACTAAGAAGATAATCTCTAGCGGCCTTTATTATCAAAATTCTTCGTATAAAACAAATTGTGGACTAAATTCAAGGTAACGCATAAACCAAAGTAGCTAAGATAGATTTTACTTTTCAAAAACTCAGAAATCAAGCAAATTTGTCTTTGCAAGCAACAAATTAATTTTCCCTCGCGTGTGTGTATACAATGTCCTTTAATTACCTAAATTTTAGGCCTTAATGGCATTTGCCATTAAGTCACGACATACATAGTCGTTTTTATTTAAAAAATATTAAAAAATTTATAGTGCACATAGTGAAAATATATGTATATATACATACATAGTTAAAAATGACAGATAAAAATAAAAAAAAACCCTTTGGGTTTTTCCGCGCATCTTCCTCAAGAGCGACTGTCCGGAGTACTTCCAGGAGCTCAACTGCATCCTGCGATCGATCGAGGTGAGCTCGACGCTGAAGCACTTTGCCATCGCCAAGACTTCGCTGGCCGAATTCCTCGTCATGGACGATCAGCTGCACCGCGAGGTGGGCATTGAGTTTCCCATTTATCGCAACAAGATCATGAAGGGGATCCTGGACTTCCACCTTCACCATTGGTCCCAGAAGTCCATAGCTCGCGTCAAGACGGATGGCATGGACAACTTCTATGAGATCCTTATGATAGCTGCCAACCATCTGCAGCAGCTGGTCATCGTCCAGGCCTCGCTGAAGTTCGTGTTGAAGAACCAAAGGGAGGGGAAGCTGGGACAGCCCTCGGACACGCAGCTGGCCACGCTTCAGAGCAATCTGCAGGGATACCGCGATGTTCTCGGCGAAATGAGCAAGACTGTGAAATATCTTGGTTCGTTTAGTCCTGCCCAGAATATCCTGTTCATCGATTACAACGAAATCCTGGCCGAGAGGAAGCGCAGGAAGGTGCGCAACTACTTCAAGTACACCACAATTATCCTCGGCATCTCCGTTTTCATTTGCCTCAAGTGCAAGTGGTTCTCCTAGTATTCGCATTCCTTGGCAAAACATTCCCATTATCCATTTGCTGTACAAATAAGTTTATTATCCTTAACGCGGGCCTTGAATCTGTAAGGTTCCTTTGCAAATCAAAATAGTTTGTAGTTGTTGAAACGTTCAATGAAATGTTACAAAACGTATTTAAGTTTACAAAGTGAAATCTCAAATGAAACGAAATTTATCAAAGTGTTACCTGAAGCTTATCTCTGTGTTTATCTGAATTAATAAACAATTAGAAACTGTAATCAGTAATAAATTCTTAAAAAACTTTAAGAAAAAACCCAACATCATAAACAAATCACCTTCTAGAATACTGATAATGGCACACGAGACGTGGCAAGGAAGCTCGAGGATTCGGTTAGGCTACCTCGGGCGGGTGAAGGGGAATACACTGGAAGACAACATACTAGACGAGTCGCCTAACACACCAAACACGCCTCCGAGGCGAAAACTCACAATGACAGAGCCACCTCAAGGAAGATCAGGAGGCCCAAGCACACTGCAAACCCCGACACCTCATAATAAATAATAAGTAAAAAGTATGAGAATCGCAGAGAAGGGCTCTAAGCAAAAAGTATAAGAAACGCAGAAAAGGGATCTAAGTAAAAGGTATGAGAATCGCAGAGAAAGACTCTAAATCAGGGGTCCGCACCATTACATTGACTGCATTTGTGTATGTGAAAAATGAGACAGAGAGACTTCGTCTCTTTCATAGGTAACAAGATATGACAAAAAAAAAAGCTAACTTTTTTTTATATGCATAATAACTAGCTATAACTTAAAAAACAGCTATTTCACGCTAAAAACGGCTAGATTTAGCTAGAACATGACAATGCGGCAGCACTAGAGCGAAGCCGAAGACCTGTGCCGACGCCACACGAACGTTTATACTGTGCATGAGAGGCAGCGACGCCGACTGAGAAATTTCCTATTCCGCGGGATAGGGCCGTGCCGACCCCTGCTCTAAATAATTAATTTAAATAAAAAACCTAAGTTTTGAGTTTATTTTATTTTTAATATTAAACATCAACCCCAAATAATATTTTCTGATGATTATTTTAATCTTCTTTTCTTTGTTTTCTTTACAAAGAAAAAGCCTTAACAATTTTTTGTTGAAAATCAGTATTATTATACCCTTGCAGAGGGTATTATAATTTTGACCAGATGTTTGCAACGCAGTGAAGGAGGCATCTCCGACCCCATAAAGTATATATATTCTTGATCAGCATCACCAGCCGAGTCGATCTAGCCATGTCCGTCTGTCTGTCCGTCTGTCCGTCTGTCCGTCTGTCCGTCTGTCCGTCTGTCGGTTTCTACGCGAACTAGTCTCTCAGTTTTTGAGCTATCGAGCTGAAATTTTCAGCATAGTCTTATTTCTTTAGCACGCAGTATATATGTCGGAACGACCGAAATCGGACTACTATATCCTATAGCTGCCATAGAATCGATCGGTCCATTTATATGAAAATGTAAAATTCTACATGTAAAATGTAAAATTTACAAAATTCGATGTTTTTTCAACATTACTAAAATGGTTCGATTTTCAATGATCCAATTACAGACTGCAAGGGTATACCAACTTCGGTTTACCGAAGTTAGCTTTCTTTCTCGTTTTTTATTTGCAATGAACATAACTTCGCGAACACACAATAAAACAGAAGTGGTCCCCGGCTGAATGTGAAGAAACGCTAGACACAGGGAAGTTGAAAGGAATAGTTAAATAAAAAAAATTGCGTTTTATAAAGGAGAACAAATTCAAGTTTTCGAACACGGAGACATCCTCCTCCCAGTCACAGGAGGTGCAAGCCAAAAGTTAAGCCGGAGAGGAGCCACGCACAACGGACAGGCGCACACCGAAATCTGGAGGCATCATGCGTTCATCATGGCCGAGGAGCAGACGAACTGTGGACCGGTGGCCAAGCGAGGCTCTTTCCCACAGGAAGACTCGAGAAGGACACAAGGAAGGAGGACGAATTCTTGGAGTTGGCTTCCAACTGCCAGATTTGTCCGTTGATTATTATTATCTATTTTCCTTTCAAAAGTCCATCTTGTCACAAAAAATGTAAATTTTATAGTAATTATTTTAAATTTGACTGATTGCGGCTAAGAAAGTATGCGTTTTAGACTTAATTAGTGAAAAAATAGCAAAATATTTTGTTATGTATAATCATTTTAATCAAATATAATTTAAAAATAAACTTGAGTTTATACCATCTAATATCTTCCATGTTTATCATCAGACTTTACTCAAATTTTCAGAAAACTTCCAGACAAACCTATTTATTTAACGTCCCTGGAGAATTAGCGTCGCCGGGCGCCTTCCATTGGATGGGGAATTCATCCAATGGATGGCGCGCGGCGACGGGGAATTCATCCAATGGATGGCGCCTGGCGACGTTAATTTTAAATTGAAGTAATTTGTTGTTATTTTGTGAATTATTTTTCTTAAATACAAATTAAGGGGTTATAAATAAATCCCGGCCTACTTTCGACCCATTAAAGCAGGGACCGTAATTATTATAAGTTTTATTATAAAAATCAAAAAATAAAAGTTATTTTTTAATTTTTATTATAAAAATCAATTATAACTCTTAAAATTGATATTTAAAATAAAAATCAAATTTAATAATTATATTTTAATTTTTATTAAAAAATCAAATAATAAAAGTTATTTTTGATTTTTATTATAAAAATCAAACAATAAGAGTTATTTTTGATTTTTTTTTATAAAAATCAAACATAAAAATCAAATTGGAATATCTCTTGAACGGAAGATCATACAGAATGTATAGCTCTATATATATATTCTACTCTTCAATACCTTTCCGTTAATATATATATTGTGCATATATGTAGCCAACTTACCCACCCCAAGATCGCTATGAAGCAAGTTAAGGTCCTTGGATACGTACGCATTATACATCAACTAAAAAGGTATTGAAGTTTAGATAATATATATATAGGTCGATATATTCTGTTGGATCTTCCGTTAACGAGATATTTCAATTTAATTTTAATTTTTGATTTTTATATAATAAAAAACAAAAAATAACTCTTATTGTTTGATTTTTATAATAAAAATCAAAAATAACTTTTATTATTTGATTTTTAAATAAAAATTAAAATATAATTATTATATTTGATTTTTATTTTTTAAATCACTTTTAAGAGTTAAAATTGACATTTATTGAAAAAATCGTGAAAAAAAGTTTCTACTAATTTTAAATTCCCCGTAAAAATATACCATATGTGTATTTTTCCCGCACTTCCCTGACGATTTTTAGACCATTGATTTTTATGAAATCATAACTCTTATTTACGGTCCCTGCATTAAAGCCTTGATGCATGCCAAAGCCAAATGAAAAAGCCATCGTTTTTTAGTTTAAACAATTATTAAATGTATTTTTGATGTATTTTCTTGTTCGCTTGGTTGGTTGTTGGTGTGTTTCGGTTGTCGCTTGTTGCTTGGTAGCTTGGTAGCTTGGTAGCTTGATAGCTTGGTTGGTTGCTTTCGCTTTCGCTTGATTGATTGATTGATCTAATGGTAAATACACTGTCGCACTGGTCGCAGTTACTAGGCAAAATGGAGTAACTAACGAACGTAACACGGAACCAACTGCTAACTGACTGCTAACCCAATCTCGAGTTAGTTCTGTAACTGTAACTGCCATATTAGCCATATCTTAGCCACTATATAAAAGATTGCATGTACATCTAGAGCGTAATTAAACGTTAATGGGAGGAAGGTTAACATAACCTCGCTCGGACATTAGCATTACATTTACAGGGGAACTAGGCCTAAATTAGATACAATTATTTATATATTTGTAAATATATTTATATATATATCCGCGCGCCGCCTGCTGGCCCAAGGATCAAAGAATGGGGAAACCTTTACAACTTTTACTCAAACGGGAGCTATGGAAACAGCCTTGTGGCCAGTAAGCAGGCAATGCGGTTCTGCTTTAAACTTAGGTAGGTAAACTTAGGTAGAAATTGCAGGGTCAGGGTCAGGGTCAGGGTCAGGGTCAGGGTTCATTGGGGAACTGCCGCCGAGCAGTGATTGCAGTGAGCTAAACGAGTGAACAGGGTTCTGGGAAGGAGGAGGAGGAGGAGGAGGCGGAGAACCAGGATATATAACTTTACGACCTAGAAGCGCTGCGGCAGTATCTCGTTCTTGATGCCCCGCAGCGCGTGCTTCTTCTTGCGGTGCGTGGACAGGTTGCACGACTGCTTGAAGGAGGCGCTGCACAGCTCACAGTTGAAGCGCCGCTCCTTGCTGTGCACCACGCGATGCAGCTCCATCCGCGACTTGTACTTGAACTTCAGGCCGCACGTCTCGTAGTCGCAGACGTACCAGCGCTCGCCGTCGTCCGAGGACACCGCACTGCCGGCACTCGCCGTCGTGCTGTTCGAGTCTTTGGGCAGCTCCTGGCTGGCGGCCAGCATGGCGGCGGCCATCGCCGTCGACGGCGCCACCCCCAGACTGAGATTAGTGAGTCCCGCTCCGGCCTGTTGCTGCTGTTGCTGCTGCTGCTGTTGCAGCACGGCCGTCACATTTGGCGGCGTGGTGCTGACCGTGTTGGAGGTGCTGGTGCTGGCGCTGACACTCACGAAGCCAGGCGTGGGCGGCGGCGGCGGCACCACCGGGGCCGGCACTAGCTGCGGCAGATGGTAGATGGTGCCCGCTGCCGCCGCCGCCGCTGCGGCCTGCATCTCGGGCGGCAGGCTGAGGCTGGCGGGTTCGATCTTGATGTCAATGCCGCTGCTGCTGCGTGTGCTGCCCTCGCCACCGCCAACGGCTGCTGCAGCGGCCGCGGCGGCCACGGCATTGGCATGCAGCTCGGCCAGCTCCTTGGCCACGTCCCGCTGCTGCTGCTGCTGTTGCTGCTGGAGCTGTTGCTGCTGTTGCTGGTGCGCCTGCTGCTGTTGCTGTTGATGTTGCTGCTGCTGCTGTTGGGCTTGGTGTTGCTGCTGAACCTGCTGCTGCACTTGAACCTGCTGTTGTTGCTGCTGCTGCTGCTGTTGCGCCTCGTGCAGCTCCACCTCGCGCTGCTCCTCCTCGGAGTACTTGGTCGAACAGTGGTACAAGGCCAGTGGCACTGTGACCGCCGTCACACCGCCCGCCCCCTGGGAACCGCTGCCGCCTGGCGTGGCCGCTCCCGCCGCCGCCGCCGCTGCTGCCGCCTCCACATCCGTAAGGCAGTAGCTCGACGTTCTGCTGTGCTCCTGCTGCATAGATAAGCATAGATAAGATTAGTTTGGGGTATTCGGGCATGCGCCAGTGCCAGGGCTCACCTTGGCAACGCCGTGCAGGAAGTTGTGCTCGTCCTGGATGTGCTTCCAGAACTGGTCCTGCGTTTGGAGCTCCTCCTGGCACGTGTGGCACACGATCCAGAAGCTGTCGCCCGACAGACAGAACTCGCCCAGCTTCGTGTAGATCTTGTTGTTCTTGCTGAGGATGCGCGGAAAGCCCATTGCGTCGTTGTTGCGTTTGTTTATGTTTTATTTTATGTTTATGGCCCTGGTAGCGAGCCCTGCTGCTGCATCCCCGTCGCCGGTTAACCGCAAAATACCATGCGGAGTTCGGCACGGTGCTGGCATTAACCCCGCTCCGCGCTGCGGTCACACTCATTTTGTGGGTGCACGGTGTGACCAGCCAGCGGTATAAGCTGGCAATGCCGTTTTGAATTTGTCAGTTTTGAACGGTTTTCGTGGAATATTTTAGGGAAAGTAACGCTCCACAATTTATGACATATTCGTATTTAATTTATTTATGTTTTACCTGAATGAAAAATAATTTAAGTAAATTAGATAAATTAGATTTTGTATAACTATATTTAAGACTAAATTAAATAATATTTTAGTAATTCAGATAAGAATATAGTCAAGTTTTAAGTTCAAGTTTTTGAAATACATGCCGATATGCAACATAATCATAAAATGGATGAATAGCCCTTGCACTATTTTCACTAATAAGATGTTAAATAAAGAAAATACAAATTTTGTTATAAACAAAACTTGTTGTGAGAAATTCAGATAAAAAGAAGTTTTGCAATGTATTTTACATTATTCGCATGTATTCGCATTTCCCATTTTCCTTTTCTGGAAAATTATTATTTACTGCATTCGGAAATCCCTGTGGCTGCGCCTCTGGAAAACCCGTTACTTCCTGCGCCTGGAGAAATTCGTTTGGGGAAATTGAACAAATCTGTGGCTAAGCTGGTATTTCAACTATTTTTACCACAACAAAAATAATGTAAAGCCAATTTGTGCAAACAATTTTTATTCAGGAGCCGTAATTTCTTTTGTTTGCTTCATTAACGAGTTAATAAAGACAGCGGTGCCGAAATGATTGATGGGGTTCGACGGGCAAATATAATTGAATTGTGCCTATACAAGAGGGCTTAGCCCCATTCTTTAAAAGCGCGGCTCCAGCTCAGCTAGCGTGTGAAGTAGCTGATTTCGGTGCAAACCTCGTTTCACATGACTAGGCAAAAAAAATCAGCAAACAAGAAAATTGAAAAGGTGCTAGATTTGTGTTATTATTTGTCGACTTCTTATAATTGTCTCGGCACTGAAAGGTAGAAAAAACTCTGCCATGCACTCAGAGGCGTAGCCACAACCGGTTTATACGGGGGACATGTATGAAATTCTAAGAGAGGAAGTAAATAGAGCATATTTTCACATAAGTGTAATAAGTACAACAATTGGTAAACAACCCTTGCGACCCTCTTCGCTAAGCCCCTGTGCTACCTGTTAGGTGCCTACACACACACACACACACATACAGACGGACACTTACAGACACCCATTCAGGTGAAGTGGAGAAAAGCAAGAGCAGAGACACCAACCTCGCGCAGGTGAGACAGAGTCAGTTGCGAAGACAACGGCAGTGAGCGACAGAGATGGTGGTTCTGGACTGGAGGAATAAAGAGTGGCTCGAACGGGATGAGAGATCTGGGTGTGAGTGTGTATATGTGTAAACACCATTGTTGTTACTTTTTATGCGCCGGGTTCCAGCCAGTTTATTGCCCCCCGCTCTTTGCTTCAGTTCTTCGTCTTCTCCTTCGGCTGCTGCTGCCACTGCTGGCATTTTCATTTTCACAACCTGAACCGAACCGAACCTCCAACTCAAAGTCAATTCAACTCGCGCAATTCAACTCAACTCAACAGCAACTGCCCAAAGAGGCAAAGAGAAAAGAAAAGACGCCGCGCAGGCGCAGTCGCAGTTGCCGCTTCAGTCGCTCGGGGATTACACCTGGCGTTGCCGTTAAGTTGCGTCGCGTTGCGTCTTTGCTCTTTTCGCTCTTGTTACCGTATTTTTTCGCTACGCCTTTGTTGTTGTTTTGCTGTTTTGTTATTACCTTTCTTGCTTTTCGGGCGGCTTAAAAAGTGAAACCACCCACCGACAACAACAACACCAACACCAAGAATAACGGGCTGGAAGAACAGAGGCCACCACACAGGTGACCCACAGGTAAGATTGAGAATCAGCGAGATGCTGCCTAAAATAAATATGTATCTATGTAAGCTGCAGTTCCAGCTTCCAGAAACTGGAACTGTATTGGAATACATACATATTGTTAGGGAAAATGTGGAGCAAACTTAAAAAAAAACCATTAAAACACATTTTGTTGGTTCTTTGATAGGTAATTTGTGATATTTATCACAGTTTTCACAACTGTATACTATTTTTGCTCTTTAAAGTTGAAATTTAACAAAAGAACATGATGCATAGTTTATTTTTTGAGAGATTCTTAAAGTGTACACAAGTTTTCCCCGCAATTTTATAGGTTTACATTTTTGTCCAATTTTAAATTAATTTGTTGTTTAAGTATCTACAAAAAAGAAAGTTTGAGCTAATAAAAACCGAGGAGTGTTGTTTGTAATAATAAATAATTAAATGAAAACGTTTAACATCCACTTCCAACATTTTAATGTCCGGTTAAGACGGTTAAGTAACCGTTAGGGTTACTTTAAATGTAATAATTTAATAGATAAATATGATGTCAAATTAAATGTCCGGTTAAGACTTAACGTTCGTTTCAAAACTCAAGAATTTAATCGATAAATAAGAGGTGAACTAAAAAAACAACATTAAATCACTCAACTTGCACTTTTTTTAATGTCCGGTTAAGACTTAGCGTTCAGTTTAAGTTACACAGCAAAAAACTCAGCTTTTAATAATATAATTTGATCCATTTCCTTATAAGAATAGGTATTAACCTAAGCTTCAACTGAATATTATTAAATACAAATACAAAATTAAGAATAAAAACAAATTATTTAAGAAATTTATAAAGTACATTCGAGTTTTTAATAACATTTCCTTACCCACAGTTAGTTGACAGCCCCAAGATGCGTCAGCTCTGCGGCAGCGTTTACACCTGGAACTGTGCCGGCGAGCTCTATGCCATCGAGTGCTCCCTGTGCGAGGAGCGACCCCTGTGCGCCCTCTCCGAGTTCCCGGAGCACATGGACGTGTGGCACTCCGAATGGCAGGATCCGGAGGCAGTAACCTCCTCCTCCTCGGATGGAGTCAACGAGGCCGGAGCGGCAGCCATGCCCGAGGACGAGCTCATGCAGGAGGTGCTGGCCGAGCAGCGGACCAGTGGCGAGGACAATGAGCTCAAGCAACTGCTGGTGTGGCAACTGAATGCCATCGAGGAGGAGCTGCTGCCAGGCGCGGTGGAGGTGGAGGAAGCCGGCGGAGAATTGGTTGCGGAAGTTGTGGAGGAAATGATCGAGGAGCCGGAGGAGGGAGTGGGAGTGATGGAGGTCGAGGTAGCCGCAGGAAAGCCTAGAGAAGCAGCAGAAGAAACGGGAGAATCGATAGTGTCTTCATCGGTGACCATTCCCCTGCCAGCTGCAAGCCTCCAGGTGAGTTCCTTGGGCCAATATCCTTCACCCTTCACCCTACCCTACCCTTGTCCAGCAGGACGCCTCGCCCGTTCCCGAGGGCCAGCGCCTGACCTCCCTGCACATCCATCGCCTGATCGAACTGTACCGCTCGGAGCCGCGTCTCTGGAACCAGTCGCATCCCCAGTTCCACAACATGGGTCTGTGCCGCCAGTCCTGGGCCCGCATCACCGAAGCCTGGAGCGCCTACTGCGGACGCAGCTTCAACGTGACGGACGTCCGGATCCGCGTGTCCACGCTCTGCCAGCGCTTCCTCAAACAGCGGGAGCGCCTGGAGGCCGATGGCGAGCTGGACGATGCGGCCAAGTTCGTGCACTTCGACCAGCTGAGCTTCCTCTGCGAGCAGCAGTCGCTGCTCAAGCGCCAGCGTCACTATGCCCACGAGAACCGGCGACTGCTGGAGCTGTACGAGCACTATCCGATCCTCTGGCACAATGCCCACAAGCGACTCCGGTGCGCGGAGACGGTGCGCCTGCGCCACGAGGCCCATCTTGGCCTGCAGCTGGCGTTGCGCCTCTCGGGGATTAGCCTGTCGCCGGTGGTCATCCAGCGACGCCTGCAGTCGCTGCGCAAGCGGTATCGCCTGGAGAAGATCAGCTACCTGCACAGCGTGGTCGAGGGCAAGCAGGCGGAGTTCGTCTCGGGCTTCGAGCACTACGCCGAGATGGAGTTTCTGCACAAGCACATCGATCCCTATGTGTGCGCCGTCTGCGGCAAGATCTTTGAGAACCTGGCGGGTCACCAGTCGCATGTCCAGAGCAGCTGTGAGGTGCAGAGGAGGGTGAGCGAGGCGGTGGAGGGGCAGCAGCAGGGCGGGAAGGAGGACAAGAAGCAAGAGGAGCAGCCACAAGAAGCTCAAAGCGAAGAGAAGGTGGTAACTAAAGAGGCTTCCCCATCCCAGGAGAAAGAGGAGCCCCAAAGGAAGCCAGAGGAGGAGTTAGTGAAGCAACCCGAAGCCCCAGAGGATCCCCAACTGCCCAGCCTGGCCGAGGCCTGCGCCGCTGCCCAGCTGGAAGATCCCTGCGAGCTGGAACTGAATCCCAGCGAGGATCCCACTCGCATCGAGGGCGAGCCCCCGGGCGGCAGTCCGCGCCTGCGCCTGAGCCTCCAGCACACCCGGGACCTCATCGAGCTGTACCGCAGCCACGTCTGCCTGTGGGACCCGAATCACCTGGACTTTCACGCCCGCAAGCAGCGTCGCCTGGCCTGGCAGGCCATCACCAAGGAGCTGAACGCCAAGGCGGGCCAGAAGCTCAGCTGGCAGATGCTGCACCGCAAGATCACGGACTACACCAAGTACTATCGCAAGGAAAAGCAAAGGCGAATGGAGAAGCAGCCTCTAGAGCAGCAGCATGAGCAGCAGCAGGAGCAGCAGCAGGACAAGAGCAGCAAGTGGTGCCTGTACCAGCAGTTCGCCTTCCTCGACGACGTCCTGCCCGTGAGCAGCGAGATGCAGAAGAGCCTGAACCAGCGGGAGAGCAACCTGAAGATCATATCCGTCTACCAGAGCTACCCTCAGCTCTGGTGCACCGACCATCCGGACTACACGAAGCGCCGCCAGCGCCAGCGGCAGCTGGAGTCCCTCTGCACCCGCCTGCAGGAGGAGAGCAACCTGCAGGTCACCGTGGAGCGGCTGAAGAGTCGCCTCATCGAGTTCCGGTGCCAGTATCGCCACTGCAAGGAGGCCCGCATGGAGGCTCTGAAGAAATCGGAGCCCTGGACTCCCGGCTACGAGTACTATGAGCCCTTGCGCTTCCTCGAACTCCATGTGGCCCCCTTTCAGTGTCCCCGCTGCCCGGCCTCGTTCAAGCGCCGCTCGGACTTCCTGCAGCACGAACGGAATGTCCACGCGGAGGTGGAGAAGTCCCTGGACGGCGAGTTCCGCTACGTGAGGCGGCGCAAGGGCAAGCGCTCCAAGGAGGAGCAGGAGTCGCATCAGCAGGCCCTCGACCTGGCCAATGTCTGCCACATTTGTGGGTTGAAGTTCTCCCTGCGCACTAGCCTCCTGGCCCATCTGCGTCGTCACCTGGGCCAGCGCAGCCACGCCTGCAGCGAGTGTCCCAAGAAGTTCTTTAGCTCGACGGCCCTGCGCGTCCACCAGCGGAGCCACACCAAGGAGCTGCCCTACGTCTGCGAGCACTGTGCCCGCGGCTTTGTCAATGCCAGCAAGCTGAACCAGCACGTCAAGCGGCACCGGAACCAGCGCGACTTTCCCTGCAATCGCTGCGACAAGGCCTTCTACACGGCCCACGAGCGGGATCGCCATCTGCGGGCTCACCTCAACATCCGGGACAAGGTGTGTCCCTACTGCGCCCGGGCCTTTGTCGTGGGCAGCGCCTACTACGCCCACCTCAATCTCCATCGCAGCGAGAAGCGGTACGCCTGCACGGGCTGCGGCAAGAGATTCGCCCAGTACGCCGGGCTCTACAAGCACAGGCGGAGGTGTCTGCCGGCCGAGGTTATGGAGGAGTGAGGCAGGGTTCCTCCTGCTTTCTTTTAATACCTTTTTTTTTCATTAATTAATCTCCCTTTATTAATAGTTCAAGTTATGTTCACAAGGTTTATTGATGTATATTTTCTTGTTTTTATTTAGTTAAGCTTTGGACTTTCATTTAGTTTAATTAATATCTTGTTATTATTATTAAGGAAGATATTTGCAATACACAAACACACGCACGATATTTACAATAAATATTTGTTGAAAATAGTAACTCTCGTCTCTTTACATAAGTTTCTACTGAAAGTCTGTTTTCCTTCTACCTTTTATGGGTAATAATTTTAGCTGCAGCTTCTGAAAGAGCCTTTGCAGTCTTTGCTCGTTCGCCTGAGTTTTAGAATATTTATTCTAATTTCGCGTAAGGTCATAGTCAGACCCATTTTGGTAATTTTCTATTTAACGGTCCCCTTCCAAAAAATAAAAAAAAAAACCATAAATAGGGGGAGATTCAACGTACATTTGGGTATAACAATTATGTTGGGGACGCTCTTAGTTTAGTCACAATCCATCTTTGAAGTTTAGCCTAATTCCCATACAAAATGCGCTTGGAAACGCTCCTTTTGTCTAATCATGATGGGAAAAATGCTCGTTGAGCACAACTATCGTATGAAATCGATCAATGATCAGTTATCATCAATGATACACATACACAATAGTGTTGTGTGTATGGGTGAGGGATGAACCACAAAGATCTCGGAGGTAGAAAAAGCTCTCCCTCTCTGCCTACAAGCTTTATATTTCCTTATTCCTTATGCACATGCGTACCATCACTAAGCAAGAAATAAATAGAGGCGTCAAACAGCAAAAAAAGTGCTATCAACCAAACGGCTGAGCCTGGAACCCCAGAGCAGCCGAACGAAATGTCTAGAGCCCCCGAGTGCGTTTGGCTGTTTCGAGATCGAAGCCTTCGTTCTTGCTTAGTGGTACCATGCTTACTTCCTTGAAGACGACGAGAGCGTGCCATTGTGTAAAATAAAAATAACTAAATCAAACAATCAAAGTGTTTTTACTGTTCGGCAAATCTGGCTGGTGTATTGATCAAGTTTGTACAAATAATTTATATAAATTCCACAATATTAATTGTTTAGGACTAAATAAATAATGAAATGCCTTGGTTTGGCTGCCTGAAACCTATTTACAAGTCGCTAGCCGGGCTAAAACCCTTGGAAACTAACAAAATTACTAAAATAAATAGGTTATAATTAATGATCAGGCCAAGTTTCCTTCGATCCTTGCTAGAAATCCTTCGATCCTTACTAGAAATCCCTCCAGAGAGCTCCCGAAATGGCTGAAATCCAAGAGTAAGACATACTTACACCCTTTCCGAATCTCCAACAGCCACTGGTCTCTCTTGCCGCCGTATATATTTTTTTTGTATAGTTCTAAATGCATTTGTAAAAAAAAATAAAAGTGGAAATTGTGCTCCTCAGTTGGACTTGGCGAAGCGCTTCAGCTGACGCAGGCGGTAAATGTCGTGCGTGGGCGGCACGGCGGTCTGCAGCTCATCGTCGCTGTCATCGCCGCCGGGCAGAAGGCGGCGCCGGCGTGGCGGTATGGCCGTCACACTGTGCTGCACGCCCGTGTACGTGCTGGTGTCCACGATCCAGTGCACGGACTTGGCCAGGTCGAAGATCTTTAGCGACAGATCATTGTCGCCGTTCGGCAGGGGGGCAGCTGTTAATAAGGAGCAGAGAGTTTAGTTTAGAATTAAATTCCAACTCACAGAGTATAGCTTAGACACACAGTCGGGCAGATTGAGGCGCATGAAGATGTCGAAGAGCAGCTCCACGCTGACAAAGGGTCCGCGGAAGGAGTTGGGTGGCGGCAGGATGCCACACAGCGCAGCAAGCGCAGGCGGCTGAGGGAAGACACCGCCGGCCAGGGGATGGGCGCCTGGATGAGCGCAGGAACGCGGCTTGAAGGGAATCATTTGCGAGAAGTCCGGACGCGGCAGCGGTGGCGCTGCCTCGCTATCCGTCTCCGCATCGCCGTTGTTCTCCCTATGAATCCCGCCGCCCACCTTGTTCAGGATAATTCCTACGTTCTGCAGATTAATTAGAGAGAATTGAAGATTTAAAACTGTTAAGGATAAAGCAAGACCCACCTCCGCATATCCTATGGACTTGAGCTCCGTGCTGGTGCAGGGATACAGGTCCAGGAACTTGTAGCGGTCCACCAGCTGGGCGGTCTCCTTGCCCTCGTACTCCTTGAGCTGTAATTTATATTTATTTACCTTTTCCTTCACTTAAAAGTAATCTTTCCTTGGCTTACGTTCTCAAAGATGGCACTGCGTCGGCGCTCCACCTTGACAATACTCGAGAGATCGCCAATGTTGGACTCAAACTCGAGGAAGCGGTTCCACACCTCCACGCTCTTGTGCGGCGACAAACCGCCGGAGCTGAGCACGCGCTCGAACAGCACCCGGGTGTTGTTGTCCTCGTTGAGATGCGACAGATAGTCAATGTAGCACATCACGTACTCCGGACTGCCGCCGAAGCGCTTGAGGCCCAGCTCGAAGATGCGGAAGGCAATCTCCTTGTCCTTGGAACAGTAGTACTCCATCAAAGCGGCAGCCACAAATATGTGGTAGCGGGAGCGCACATCCTCGCGGGCCTTCTTGAAGATGCCACGCGCCGACTTGATGCCCTCGGCACGGCGGGCGAACTTCATGTACTGAACGTAGACCTAAGGGGTATTTTAAATATATATTTGAAGAGATATTTGTAAGAAATTAAATAGAAACAAGTAAGAAAGACGGTTCCTAAACGTTTGTAGTTTACACTAAAAGGCAATTGAAAAATTGTACATACATTATCATACTCTACTTCGATACTTCTTCAAATAAATCGACTCTCGAATTAGCTTCCGACCTAATCAATTTAATGTCATACTTAAATATGAATGATACATTTTATAAGGACGCATAAGAACCCGTTCGATTGGCGTCAATTATTTAATTTTGTTATTTTTTGTCATTTCTTGCTATATTTTGTTGCCATTTCTCCTGCAGGTGGCGCCATTCTATCGCGCGGCCAAGGCTCGAATGCGCCACCTGTCGGCTACAACTTGCAACAGCAGTGCCTTAGGACGGTGTGTTCAAATTCTAACCTTATTGCTAATATCTCCCATGTTTATCATCCGATTTTACTCAAATTTTCAGGAAGCGTCCGCTCTATTTTATTAAATTTTTGTATCTATTAACTATAACCCAAAAAAAAACTAGTATAGCTTATATAACGTTTTTTATGATTTTTGAGGGCGGAAGTGGGCGTGGCCAAATCGAAAAAACAAACTTGATCTGCGTGCAACAGATTCCAGTGTTGTCACCAAATTTGGTAACTCTAGCTCTAAGGTCTAGTCTCTGAAATCTGTTGTTTTTTAACACGAACAGACGGACGGAGAGACGGAAATGGCTAAATCGACTCGGCTGGTGACGCTGATCAAGAATATATATACTTTATAGAGCCGGAAATTTCTCCTTCTGCCTGTTACATACATTCTCGGTTGGCACCAACTTATAATACTCTTGTACCCTATGAGTCCCTGGTATAAAAATGTAAGGTAGAAGGTCGTTGGACTCTCCCTAAGCGAGCCCTTAGCTAAATCTCTCTATGGATAAGCTCTTAATTCTTGAAAGAGCTTAAGCAGGAAGGAAATCTAGGCACTTACCAGCGTGGGATCAATGTCCGGCAGCTGGAGCAGCTTGTTGTACATGGAGTGCACCTTCTCGTACTTGAGGCGACCCTCCTCAAAGTCCGCGTAGGCAAAGTACAGCAGGGCATTCCGATTAAGCACGCCGTTGATGGAGCGTTCCAGGATGTTGGCGCATTCGTCGGCAAAGATCTTGGCCGCCTGCACATCCTGAAAGGTAGGTAGGTTTCGCAAATTATTAAATAGTATTTAACAAAACTTTTGTCCTAGCAAAAGAGGTAAGAGTAAAACGCGTGCGGCCTGGGCCTAGGGCAATGGGGCAAGCAGAGGCTCCTCCGTCCGAGCTGCGTGCCCCCTTACCCCAGCGGCGACACTTCTCAGCAAAGAAGAGGAGACACGGTAATTGGATTTCGTTTTTGATCTTGATCTTTGGCAGGCAAAGCCCAAGATCCAAGATCCACTCTATTATTTGCTTGAAGAGGGGAAACACGATCTCGTGGAGAGTAGAGAGTAGGAACACGCACGCCTTTCTCGGTGAGGACACGGGCACTGGTGTCCAGGAACTGGGAGGCCTGGTGCCACACCGCCGGATGGTGGGTGAGCACCAGCAGGCACTGCTCCGTGGCGAACATGACGCGGCGCGTCACCAGGGCCGTATCCTCGGTGCGCAGCGGGTTGGACTTTTCGTAGGTGATGAAGCGCTTCCACAGCTCCACCTGCTTGACCTCCTCGCGGGTGAGGGTGGGCGGCACAGCGGGCAAATTACGATTCAGGCCCTTGGTGTGATACTCCAGCTCCTTGGCCACGCGACGGG
The DNA here is from genome assembly GCA_008042535.1 of Drosophila tani. Lineage (NCBI taxonomy): Eukaryota > Metazoa > Arthropoda > Insecta > Diptera > Drosophilidae > Drosophila > Drosophila tani. The sequence continues at coordinate 18,082 of VNJO01008003.1, forward strand.
CGTTCATGTAGTCCCTGTCGAGGCAGAGGGGTTAGCTTGGAAGCGAAAAAAGGGTTCTAGGACTCACTTGGACCGCTCCAGACTCATCTTTTCGGATATGATGGGATTGATGTTCTGCTCAAAGGCAATGTAGTCCTTCCACAGCTGCTCGATGCCCACAATGGGCGTGACGACCGCCTTTTGGTAGACGCGTCGCACGGCGGTGATCTTTTGGTTCTCCGCATAGTTGCCCACGGCCTCCACGCCGCGCAGGAAGTAGATGTAGTCCTGCCAGATGCTGAACGAGTGCAGGTCCATGCCGATCTTCTCCAGGGCAAAGTCATAGGCCTGGGCCATCTTCTCCCTGCGAGGAGGAAGGGGAAATGTAAGTAATAAAGCGACGGCGGCCTCCACTCACTTGTGCGTGCTTAGGCCCGACTTGGTGTCCTTGACGTAGGTGAGGTAGAGCTTCCACAGATCGATGTTCAGGATCTTGACGAGGCAGCGCTGAAAGAGCTTTTCCACGCGCTCATAGTACCGGCTGCGCATCTCCATCTCGATGTAGAGCTTCCAATACCGGGCCGTGGTGGGAAAGACATTCACTAGCGACTCGTACAGGCTGCGCACCTCGTGGATGGGACGTGTCGTGGCCTCGCGGAGCATCACGGACCACGACTCGATGTCGTAGGGCCGCAGCTCCACAACCTGTTGGGCCCGCACCAAGCGCTCCATGCCCCATTCCTAAGCAGCAAGGTATCAGTTATATAGAGATTCTTCTTAGTTTAAGTAGCTGAACTTACTATGTCGATTTTGATTAAATCCCGTGCCGACGTCATTTTCTTTTGTTTTTGCCGGCGTTTTCCGGCCGCCCCTTTTTTTTTGCTGCTCCTCGACGCCCCGCGCTACGGCCTTGCTCTGCCTCTGCTTGTGGAGCCCGCGGCTGCACTGATGGTCGACTCGATGGTCGGTTTGGGGGGCACACTGTGGGCCGCCTAAATAATTAATAAATAATTATTTTACAATGCGGCTTCGATTTGCCTTGGTGTGAAAGCAGCGTGACAGCACAAAAAACCCAGGAGAAAGAATTTCCTTTTTAGTATTTTACCCCGTTTTGACTAGGGCTGCACAAAAATACCAAAAAACCTTAGGCACTATGGGATTTTTCAAAATCCCCTGGCATATTTGAACGGTCGCGCAGGCGGCCACACCGAACATAACGACAGCCAAGAATCAAACGAAAACAATCAAACGCATTTAACCAAGCCGAGAAATAGAACGGAAGAAAATTCAAAATAAGACGGCGAGCCGAGCGGGACGCCGAGTAGCCAGTGCAGGACAGGTGTTTTTAGCGGTTAATTAACACGGCCGCCAAACGAAAGTGAAAGACAAGTGCGAAGTGGAGTTGCTCGCTCCACCACACACACACACACACACACTCTCAGGGAGGCAAACTCCAAAAGAGAGCTACACAAACAGAAACCGGAGTTGGAGCGACGACGACGACCAGCTGTTGTAGCCACATAGCGGTACGTTTCGCCGTTTTTGCGGGGTAAGCAATCAATACGCTTTATTTTGTATCTCTCTCATTGCCCCTGCTTGGCATTAATTATTCAATGGCAAATGCAGCAAGTTTTGCTTCCTGTTGCCGCCTCTGCTGGGGCGATGTGCTTGGAAGGGGGGACGGGGGGAGCCTCTTTATCAAGCTGCTTTGTTGTTGATCTGCTGACGGTTTATTGACCGACAAGACAAGTGAAAAAGCGTACGTGCGCCACTCTCCCACTCTCTCTCTCTATGTGTGTATGTGTGTGATAAGGCGCACTGTAAGTGTGTCACACAGACAGACGCCTCTTGCTGTTGGCTTTTGTGTGTCAAAGTGGAGCAGAAACCTTTTTGCCTGATTGTGTGTGCGTGTGTGTATCCCTTTCGCACCCACACACACACACATGCTGGCATTCGTTTCTAATTGTGCATGGTTTAAAACTCGTATTTAAGTGCCTTTCCGCTCTCTCTCTCCGCTCTCCCTCTCTCCGTAGCTCTCGCCTCGTCCTCTTTGCTCTGTTGCTTTGGCATTGCCTACATTCAAGCGCAGCGCGGCGCTCACCTGTATTTCGCCTTCTTCGCCGCCTTTCGCTGGCGCCTTTCTCCCTGTCTCCTCCCTCCTTCCTTCCTTTTTCCTTTCTGCCTTCTCCGCAAATAAACACACGCCAATTATTTGTATCGCGAACTTTCCCACACACTCTCGCAGGCACGCATGGCGGATTAGTCGGTGGTAAAACTTGGGGGAAAATTAACCCATTTTCGCGGACAGACACTTAAAACTTAATTGACAGCGCCAATTGCAGGAGGCCTTGTTAAAATAACTATTATTATCGTTGGTACCTGCCCAATAATTAGTTGCATTTTGTAACGGCGTAACGGTTAACCCACTTTCTGCAAAAGAACAAGGGAAGGTTTTGACCTTATTCCCATTTTGTTTGCACTAATTTATTTAGAGTGACTTTGAAATTATTTTTGCTGGGCATCTAAAAATATGCTATGAAATATTTCACTTTAAACCGCGAATATCCTTCCGGTCCTCACTTAAAAAATAGCATTGCCTACTTTTAGACAGCTTTTGCGATATCTGGAAATTATTGAGAAATATTTCAATAATTTTTTAATTGATGTCTTTTTAAAGTAATTTAAATCCTTTGTTCAAAAATATAAAATTTTATATTTTTAGCACTTAAAATTACGGGGATTTGTGTATTTTTTTAACTTGTAACTTTTAACGAGCCAGCAAATTTCTCTGGTCACCCTCAACCGACATACGCACAATGTTTACCTTCTACCAGTGCAGACAAATGGCAAATTTAAAGCTACATCTAGTCTTTTTTAGTATTAAATTTATATTTTTTAAGCCAGTAATTTTTTATGTAATATAAAAAAGAAGTTTAGCTATTTTTGTATTGTAATTTTAACATATCAATGAATGTATTGCCTGGGTACCATTTACTTATAACCACAAGTTCGATTATTATTAGAAAATATATTTTACTCCCTTGGCCAAGGCTCTATTTTCATAAATTCTTGTACTTTTCTATGGCTTCCGGAAATGTAAGGCACTTTTTGTGGCTTCAGTTGAGGGATTAAAGTGATTTGATTCAGACAAGAGAGACCCTGCTCCCAATTTGAATTATATTTAAAGAAAGGCATATTAGAACTAAGAATTTTAATTTTACTGCGAGAAATACATTTTCCCTTTGCAAAATGTATTTTTCCCCTTTGAGTAAGCCCCTTGTGGTATCTCTCTTGTTGTGGGTTAAGGATTTGTTCGTTGGTCCGTCATTTATTCCAATAAAATGAGCAGCGTAGGCGGCGGTGGCGGCGGTCCTCTCTGTTGATTCAGCTGTTGATTGATTGATTGATGGCAAATCGCCGCAAACAAGCGTCCCAAACAAATACATGCACACACATCGGTAGGCCCGGGTTTTACAGACGCATTAATTTCACTCAAATCGGTTTTCCCTTCCCTTTTCCCCTTTTTCTTCTTTTTCGCCCCGTTTATCAGCCTTCTTCTATTGCGGATTGCATGATGGCGTGTAATCAAAAATTGAAATTAATCATTCAATCGTTCAGTCTGTCAGTCCTTCAGTAGTCTTTTGGCTGCATTATCGATGCGATGGCTTCGACTTGGAACACTTTAATAGAGCCTCTGACCCAAATTGAATTCGAATCAAGATCCCCAAGTTCTTGGAACTTTCTATTTCTGTTTTCTATTGGTATTTCTATTTTTATTTCCATTTCTGCGATTGTAATTACTTGATATAAATGTTTGCGTTAAAAAAAGGTAATAATAATAATGGATTTATGGAATTTAGCTAGATATGATATTCCTTTCCTGAATTGAGTATTTTAGGCGATTATTTTAATTATTTCTTTCATTTTATAGCCGAACCACATGGTTCTAAAACTTTAGATATGATATTCCCTTCCTAAATTAGTTTTTGACTATTTGAAGTACTTCTTTTTATTATTTTAAAAATAGCAAATTCTTTTCTTTCATTTTATAGAAGCAATACTATAAATCAAGAATATTTCCCAAGCTGCTAGCCCTTTAAAAACATTGCATACTATATATATTTTTTGAAGCACTTCCCTAAAAATGTTATTAAATTTATCTACTACATATAATAAAATCTAGGGAGCAACCGCAATAATAAAGCTCCATGAGATATATAGCTCCTCACCCATTAATAACCCAAACTCAGTCCCAGAATGGTTTACTGCCTTAATAAAACCAAAAAGCCATTTACAATAGATTCTCCCTGGAATCGTATAACTCTACTATTATATAGTACTGATATCCCCCTGATATTTGCCCCGATTTGCAAGGGTATATCTTTATATCTGTGTATTTGCTCATGTGTCAATTTCTGTTGTATATTATTTTTTGCCCATATTTGAAAGAGATAAAAATAATATAGCAAAAAATATGAACGGAGCTCTATCAATATGTAGGAACATCTATCAAAAATGTAATTACGGGGCGTGGTCGCTCGATGGCGGGGTGTCGACGTCTATAAACCCAGCTAGCTATATAGACCCTAAAGTGAAGGGAGAGCGTCACCAGACCTATCCCACAATTCTTCGGCATTGTTTGCCCCGCTGTGTGTCGTATTTTATCGTTGTTTATCGTGAGTCGAAATATGCAAATTGGACCGAATTGGACGTACTGAAAGTGGGAAGGTAGGGGTGCACAAAAGATGTACCAGTTACAATGGTTAACGACATGAATACTACTAATTTTTCTATTGAGAGAGCGGAGAGCCCACCCACACTAAGTGGGTGTAGTCTAAGCGGCTTTGATTGGTTGGGTGTGGGTGTGGTGGGTGTGGGACCCGGCATTGGTAGGATGAGGCTGTCGGGGGATCCTTTCAATTCACGCCATTAGACGCTATTGTGTACCTGGTATTTTGCAAAATAAATTGCATTCAATTGCATATAATAATGAATTGCATTTTTTGAGCTGTTCTTCCTTTCATTGCATACTTTTGGGCTGCGGAATAAGGGCTTTGAAATCTCCAGAAGTCTAGAAAATTGCATTCAATTGCATATAATAATGAATTGCATTTTTTGAGCTGTTCTCTGGTACCTTACACTTTTCATTGCATACTCTTGGGCTGTGGAATAAAGCCTTTTAAATCTCTAGAAATAAAAAGGAAGACAGCACTCTGCCCAGGGTATTACCCACTTCGAATCGCATTAGAGGAAGCCCCCCCTTTTTTTCGCCCGCTCTATTGCAATGTCGAACAAACGCGACAACAAATCGCGGCCTGACGTGATAACAAATAACCGCAAACCGTTCGTTGTTGCCAACAGAATTTGTATTGTTCGGTTGTTCAATAAATGTACATAATTTGAAGCACCCATCGGTGGTGGGGCCCCATAACCATCCTCATCCCATCCTCAATGACAATAACAATGGGCACACGCCGCTGCGGAGGCACTGAGGAGGCGCTGAGGAGCCATCAATGTCAAGCCGTGGTGTAGTTCGCTTTGTTGCCTCCGACGGGCAAGTTGGCCAGGAGCGGATTAACCCGTGTCCTTTGTCTGTCTGTCAAGTCCCCCAGCAGGCATGTGCTCATCATCATCCCACGCGGATGGCGGATGTGGCCTGATCGTCGAGGGCATTCCGCTGGGCTCTGGCGGCCAGTTTACGCCCCGGCTGACCATGAAACGGGTATACGACACCAAGTGCTTTCGTCCGGAACGCTATCGCCACGAGGTGGCCAATCACTACAGGGACTACAAGCTGCAGCAGCATCTGCAGCAGCACCAGCATCCGTTTGGCCAGCGGGGTCACCGGGGCCACCGGCGGCGGCGGAGGCATCGCCAGTTCCTTGGAGGAGGAGCCGAGGCGGAGGCGTCATCTCGAGTGTCCGCCTCATTAGCGTCGCAATATGCGCAGTTCCGCGACGTGTGGCCAACCCATCAGCACTACTTTCCCAGGTAGTTAGTGTCGCAGCTGGACAGGCAGTGAGTCCAGGGCAGGGCAGGGCAGGGGTGGCTCCTCCTTGACAGTTGCTGCCATAAATATGGGTTGGGTTCGTGGACGTGGACGTAAACGTGGACGTGAAATTTCCGCCGCATCCCGACAGGCGGCAGCAGCTCGAGTCTCGAGTTACCGAGTCTGACGCTGACGTCAGTGCTATATAGTTTCACTTTGCTGCAATAAATCCAGGTGCTCTGAATGTCAGCCCCTCAGGGCGGGGGAATGGCATGGCATCCTTTAGTGGACAAGGACTTCAACACTCTCACTCTCGCTCTCTCTGTCAACTTAATCGAAATCAATTATTTGTGACTTTTTCAATGAACTCTACAGGAAAGTTCTCCATGTTTCGTTTAATTGACACTGAGACTGGCGAACTTTAGCATTTTTAGTTAATATAATATGCTGCTGCTGCTCTCTAATAGTTTTCCTGTGTTTCCTTCCATCAAAACCCCTTTAAAATTCCGCATTTTCTGTGACTAACGTTAGTCGGAATATTAAAATGTAATCGCTACTTGAGGTACTTGAAAATGCAGTAAATTTTAATGATATGCTCTACAAATAACTAGCTTCGAATAACAATAGCTGCCGTTAACTAACTAGTTATCAACTAAATTAATCAATGCAAATAACAACGAGCTAACAAAAGCAAAATATTAAAACAAAAACGATAAACAAATCGCTTTTAATAACCCCAGGTTGGGAATGCTCTCATTAAATGAAAACTGTGAATGCAAAATAATGATATTATTCAGTTTTTATCTAAACAGAATAGAGATCATTAACGACCTATATCTGGAGAACTTTTATTCGGATTTTGTTGATCCTCTAATTACCTTAACTTGGTAAATAAAATTTAGATTTATCTCGAACCTGAATTTAGGAAAAATTTTATTATTTGAAGAGTAATATGTAATACAATATGATAAGGCATGTGCTGAAATACACCACCTTTTTAGTACTATTGAAAATATTCTACATTTTTAAAACCTTATTTAAATAGTATAAAGTTTGTTAACCCCAGGTTAAAGTTATGGCTAAAAATATTACCTATCCTTGAAGAACTTACACTAAAAGTTAGTTATCTTTTAAAGAATCAAATCTTTAATCTATACTTAAACAATATAAATATAAACAAACAAATATCGAACGAAAAAAGTAACCTGATGTTAAGAAACGACTCATTATTCGAAGAATAATTAACAATGAGAAGTCATGAGATTGACAGCTATTTCAAAGCCCGATTCTTAAAGACGATTCTACAATAATATAATAGAAATCTACAATATTATAATAGTATATTTTATATTTTTGTAGAAACGTCAAGTCTATAGCTTTACCTAAGCAGAATATAACCCGAGGTTAAAGTTGAGTTATAAAAATAAACAAATCCCTTCAAGGCTTCAAGTTAATTTAAATATTACTCTCAATAATCAAGTCTATCAACAATATAAATCAGAACTACCATACAATTAACAAAAAACCAATATAAAATATTAACCTGAGGTTAAGAAATACTTCTTTCTTCAAACCACAATGTTAAAGCCCTTCTCAGTCTGAAAAGGAATGGAGAGATCGTTAAACTGGGGCTCGGAAACCGCCCATTAACCTCGAGATAGTGAACTGACAAATTCATCAGCTTGTTTTGTTGTGTGCCCAAAAAATTAAAGGCGCTATCTACGGTTAAAATATATATAGAGCAGCAGGCAGCAGGCAGCGAGCGGCGAGCAAACAAGCGGCGAAAAAGGTGACTGCGACTGGCGGAGCGAACGCCTGGTTTTCCCTTGAGGAGCGGAGCGGAGCGCAGCTTGGTTGGCTTTTTAATTATATTACCCCCGGTACGGATACGGGCTACGGGTTACGGGTCACGGGTTACGGACTAGGGACACCGGGTTACGGACTGGTTCTCTAGTCTCTGGGCCTCCTCCTCCTCCTCCGAGCCAGCGTTGTTTGCTCGCTTGTTTGTCGTACGTGTTTGCATTTGCCATTGTAATTAATGTTTTGTTTGGTCGTCGCCCATTTCTATTTTCTGCCCATGATGTTCTCCTTTGCCTTTGCCCGCCCTGCCTCCCGACTAATTGCCGCCTCCACTAATTACAGATCCAACGATACCACCAGCACCAGCGCTAGCGCCAGCGACATCCGCGGCCGGCGCACTGTCTGTTCAGGTGGGCCGCCCGACGAGACCTACAACGACGCAGTGCGTCGCATAAGGAGCGCCCACAGCTGCGAGCAGCTGCGCCAGCTAGTCCAGCGCCAGCTAGTGAGGCACCGGCTGCCGTGGAGGAGCAGCTTGGGCAACGATGAGGCGCTGGCCCCCGAGGCCCTCGGAGGAAGCCAAAGCAGCGACCGCTTCGATTATAAGCTAAATATTCATAAGCGCAGCGCGGAAAGCCCACAACAGCGGCACGAGCCAAGCGGAGGGACCAAGCAGGGAGAGGAGGAGCCAGTGCAGCAGCAAAGGGTGGACTTGTACGCTTACCTGCAGCTGGCCAGCGGCTATTACGAGCGGGGGTTGCAGGCCGACCTCAAGTACCTGCAATCGATTGGCCAGCAGCGGCAGCGGCAGCAACAGCAGCAGCGGCAGCGTCGTCATCGTAATGCAATAAAGCCGGGGCCGCCGGGCCAGTACTTGGAGCGCAGCGAGAGTCCGGTTCAGAGGCTGACCGGGCGACTGGTCACGCTGCTCAAGAGTTTGCGACGCAAGGCGGAGGAGCCAAGGAGGGCAGGTCATCCCGAAATCAGGGTAAACATTAGGTCAGTGAAGCAGGAGCCAGAGCGGGATCCGGAGACGGACGAGGAGGAGGAGCAGGAGGAGGCAGAGGAGCAGCAGGATAGCATGTGCGATTACTATGCCCCAGGTTTCACCACAACAGCAACAGCAGCAGCAGCAAGCCCCTCATCGAGAGCCAGCCTAGCCAGCATAACCGCCTCAACCGCTGACCAGCGACGCCTCTACGAGATCATCGACAACCTGAGCCACCTGAGCATTGCTGACTCAGCAGGAGGAGGAGGAGGAGGCGGAGGACAGCTGACACTGCCACAGATCACGCTCACCGACTGCTCGAGCGGCAACAGCATTGTCACCCTGCAGATGATGCCCAGTCCCGACCTGAGAGCCACGTAGGAGCAATCGAAATTGAAATTGAATCGAATAGAATCGCATTGAGTCGTTTTGAATCGTTTTGAATCGAATTAAATCGAACAAAACGCGATAGCGCCGCCAAGCGCCGAGCCCCGAACCGAACTCAGAACTCAGAACTCAGACGGGATCCGATCTGAAAGGCGCGCGCACGTCAGCGGAAATCGTTTTTATACAAAGACCAGAGAGAGAGACCAGTAGATATATCCGAAAACCAAACACTAAATAAATAGGAGAAGTAGCGAATTAGCGAAGCCAGCGCTCTCGAACAATGGTTGTAGTTGTTGCCGCTGCCGACGTCGTTGAAAACAGCAGCAGCAGCAGCGGAAGCGGGAGCGGTAGCCGGACCGTAACCGTGAACGTGAACGTGAACGGGATCGGGAGTAGCGACAACTTGCCAGTAGAAGCAGAAGCAACGGTTGCCAATAACAATCATACTGATAAGGAGCAGGAGGAGGAGGAGGAGCACACAACGACTGGCCAGCAGGAGGAGGAGCAACAAGAGGTGGCTTCAGAGGAGCAGCAGGCAGACAACAATAATAGCAGCAGCAGCAGCAGGATCACCAGCAGCGGGGACAATAACAACAGCATGACGGACACAGCCAAGGGCAATGGCAACGGCAACGGCGGTGAAGCCGTGAAAGCTTCGGCCACCACAACGACCAGCGGAGGAGGAGGATCGGGAGTGGCTGTGCCCACCAAGAGCGCCGTCAGCCAGCGGAACGTGGACATCAAGATCGAGAAGACCAGCAACATGGAGGCGGCCACACAGCAGCTGACCAAGAAGGTTCTCAAGCTGGATTTGGGCGGCAAGAACCTCGACGAGTACTCACTCAAGTCGCCCAAGTCGCCCATAGCTGGTGAGTAATCTCAGTCGGGGGAAAGGGGTTATAGGGAGCTACAGGGAGACCTTTTAAGGGAGATATTTAACCTCTTTTCGTCAAAGTCCTCTTTTTAAAACCATTTTCTTTTAAATTCTCTTAAATTTTAATGGTTCTACATTTTAAAATCTCTGACATTTCTAAGCTAAATCTCTGGCGATTTGAAAACTAGACTGAAAGCTTTTTTTAAACAAATTTCTAGTCCTTTTCTTTTATTTTCTTTTCAATTTTTATACCTAAATATCTCAGAATCTCAGGAGTTATTCTACCTTGTCTAAATACCATTTAGTATCTATATAACAATTAGTTTCTTTTTAAATATCTTCAGTATGAAATACAGAAGCCTTTAATTATTTAAAGTCTCTCTCGAAATTTCGCTTTGATTTTCGAATCGCGCAAATTGAATTGAAAAATGGCACCCAAGTCTGTGTGTGATACAAAGTATCATTGTATCATTGAACTCGTATCATTGAGAAGGCGCCTCAATTGGCTGGCTGGCAAATTCCATTACGGCTTTCATCGGGCTTAATTAGTTTGGCCTGAAAAATACAAATACGAAAAACAAAAAGCACCATTGGCGGCGGCTTCAATTTCAGCACGTTTCCAATTTCCACACCGAACCCCGAACCGAGTAGAAAAAACTAGATTCGAGCGGAGAATAAAAGAAAACATGAATAATTTTAATGGGAAATAAAAAAGCTAGAACCCATCACATTCTTTTGGGTAATATTTTGAATAATGAGAAATTATTTAAGGAAAGAACTCCCTTGAGAGACTTCAATAGCAATTTCTGTATGATTACTACATTTCTTTTCCTATAAAGCTGATTAAAGTGCTTTTCTTAGGGAATTTCCTTAGGGATTTAACTGAAATAAGAGTATTTATATATTCCCTAGAGGCAATTGTTTCTTTTATATCAGAAATCAAGGGAAAAGTGAGTGAGATTAAGAAGAATTACTCTCCAAGCTAAGAAAACATTTTAGTTCCTTCAAAATCAAGTAACAAACTTCCAAAATAAACTCCACACTGGATTATCTCCTTACAAGTTCCCCGAATTTTCTCGCTGGGGGCACTTATCAGGCGGAGAGACAACGTTCGATCGCTCTTGGCCTCTTTTGTTTGCTCACATTTCCATAGAGACTTTTGTGCACATTCGTTTAATGCTTGCGCCAGCAATCTTCTGACCTTGCGCTTCTTATCGCCACCTTATTTATTATTATTATTAAAATATTATTAATTTCGATTGCGCGGGGCTCTGTTCTGTGTTTACTGTTTACTGTTTACGGTGGTCGGTCTCTGTACTGTATGGGGGCTTTGTGTATTTATTCGCAGCACGTTTGCCGCATCAAACATCGCTGACGTCGTCGGTGGACGTGGAGGACAGGAAGACATTACGAGAGGCCTTATACCAGGGTATATTCCACCGACACCGCCGCACCATCTTTGCCGTGGGCAGCTTCCTGCGGATGCTGCGCAGCCGCAACTCGCAGTACAACACGATACGCAGCTCGTCGGAGGGCGAGGATATCGATGAGGTTAGATAAGACCCAAGTATCTCCCACCCCAATGTATGATCCCACGCCCATTCCGCACATCTCCACCAGCAGAAGCAGCTAGAGCAGAAGCAGCAGCTGGAGCATAAGCAGCAGCTGGAGAAGCTGGAGGAGCTGGAGCCCCAGCCTCTTGAGGTTGATCATGAACCCAGCCAGCCTCTGACCCTGCCACACGAACAAGAAGTAGCCACCACATCGTCGTCGTCATCCGGACAGCAGCGACAATCGGAATCGTTTTAGAAGGCCTGGCTGCTAGCGTTGAATTTGAATTTGAATTTGAATTTGGAGACATGTATTTATTAGCGCCATCGCCATCCCCCATCCGCGTATTATTAACTGCTATTTTACGATTACCATAATACTTACACACACGCATCGTGCAACAACCATGAGACTAGCCACCTGTTGTGTTAGCATTTAGAGAGCCATATTAGTTCCGTAATAGCTAGTAGAACTTACGTACGATCGCGACCAAGATCATTCCCCGGGAATCTGTATCTGTACATTCCTCGGCTGCTTCATCTCGAAGCAGCTCTCGCCTTATCTTCTTAACTGCAAGCCACAACTAAAACTTAATACCTAACTAACTTACTTACTAACCTTTACCTTTACCTTTACCTTTACCTTTACCTTTACCTTTACTACAAACTTAATTTTGTATTTGAACTCAGCACTCTTCTTTCTGGGCGCACAATAACCCTCTGTCTGCCCATCTCTGTCTGTCGGTCTGTTTTTTAACGATTTAGGTTATAGAACATCCACATTTTTTAGAAGTAAAGTGATTATAGATTTATAGGCTTTTTAAACGTTCAATTTGTTATATATTCATACAGTTTCAGCTTTTTTTTTTTAGTTAGAAGAAAAAGTGGGCTTCTTTTGTAGAATTAAAGTGAAGATAAACTTAAATGAATTTCAAACGTTATTTTTTTTTATATTCATAAAAAGTAGGGTTTTTTAGAAGTAAAGTGATTATTAACTTAAATTTCAAACATTTCAAACTTTCAATTTTTTTTTATATATTCATAAAGTTTCAGTTTTTTTTTTATAGAAGTAAATTGTTTATAGACTTGATTTTCAAACGTTCAATTGTTTATAGATTCATATAGTGTTTTTTTTTTTTTTTTTTTTTTTTATTGAGAAGGAAACGTTTTTTTATTGAAAAGAAAAAAAGGGATATTTCTATAACCAGCTGTTTTTTTAGAATTTTAAGTCATTATAAACTTAAATGCATTTTAAACGTTAATTTTTTTTATATATTCATAAAGTTTTTTTTTTTTTTTTTTTTTTTTTTGAAAAGAAAGAAAGGGATCTTTTTTCTATAGCCTGCTGTTACTATTGTTAGCAACTTATACTAGTGCTATATATTTTCCGTAAAGTTAAGAGCTTAAAACCGAGGTAAATCACCAATAATGTAAGAGCTTAGCGTCATTCCATTCGTTAATTGCATTTAAAACCCAAATCGGAGCGGTGCTGGGTATCAAGATAGTCGCATTCCACATCGACTATGGATCTATATTATTTTTGTCAACTGATTAGTCGGTTTTAATTAATTTTTTTCATATGTGTAATATGTAATATGTCATTGGCATTCGTTTTTTCATTGCAAAGGGAACAAAACTTATAAAGGCAGCGAACGAGAGTCTGGAGGAGGAGGAGGAGTAGAAATGTGTTTTTTAAACGATGAACAAGTTGATATATATTGCGCCTAGACCTAATATATACATACCTATATATGTAGCAGCTATATACGATATATATATATACGAAATGTACGCGTGTATATGGTTATAGTTATAGAACATACACACACGATTGTTGTTGTCCCCCCTATATACTATTATATAAAAACATGTTATCTGTAATTAACTTTGATTTGCAGTCCCAATCGTTCAGATTTCATGTAGATCCTAGAACTAAACGGATAGTTTAGATGTTTAAGGCGACATTTTGTACAGACACACACCGAGAACAATATGTATTTGCTAAACTAAAAACTAAAAACTAAAATCGAAACTGTTTCAAGCGTAGCCAACTCTCTGCATACCACACACCATCGCCCCACTAATCCCCGATTTGATTTCGATTTTTGGAAACAATAAAAACCCAAATGAAATGCTACAAGTAAGCGCGCAAGCCTTTGTTTAATCTCTCTTTCTGGCAATCCTTTCAGTTCCTCAAGCGGCGTGGCTCGAAGCTCCTGCGATTTCCGCACCTCTTCGATCGCTGATTGTTCCAGCAAAAAATAAACCTTAAAACTTAATAATTATCCAGTAAGTTAGCCAAATTTGGGCCACAAGTTGGTAAAGTTGAAGGCTCCGGCAGGTGGTGCCCACATCTGTGGCATGGGTATGGTCAAGGGCGGTGGCATTCTGCCGCCCAGGCTGGATATAAACTCCTGGTGAAGATATATATATTTAAATTGGGTTTAAGGGAGGTTCCTTCTGATAAAGGTTGAATAGAAAAAACGTAGAAACTAAGCGAGATTATTTTGTTATTTGTTTTTAAGGAAGCTTAACCCGAACTATGTTTAATTTTTAATGAGAAACATTTTTAAAATATGAAATCTAAAGTAATATTCGTAATATATTGCAGGAAACTATAAAAAATAAATAGAGATACATATATTTACAAAATTAGAGCAGAGATGGGCACCGAATGCCAAGCTAGAAGCTACCCTAAAGTCAAGAGGAAGTAAAGCAAAACAAAAACTGAAACCAGTAAAGCTGTAAAAACATCGATAGTGCTCTCACTCGATATTTTCGATAGTGATAGTCCAAACCATCGATAATATCGATACTATCGACAAAGTAAAATGGTCTTAAAACAATTTTACTTTGCTTAAACAAACCAATTTAAATGGCATGATTTATAAAAGATTTTATGTATTATTATACGAATTAACTGATTTGCTGCTAACCGGTGCTGGTGACCCGGAGCACAGCATCATCGATAAAATCGATAGTATCGTCGATAGATTTACAGCTCTAGAAACTAGTAACCTTTTTTGTGACCCTCAAAGCGCGATGTTGGTGTAGGTTTTGTTTTTGTAACTCTTACAGTGCGAAAAATACTCGAAATAAAAATAAACTATAAATAAAAGAACTTAAAGCCTGGCTTACTCACCTGCGGCGGCGGCGCTGCCACCACATAGGTGCCCTCATCGACGGCCTTTTGGATCTGGGCCCTCAGGGCGGCCACCTCCCTCAGGTTCTGCTGGGTGACCTGCACCTTGGGGACTGCCTTTGAGTTGGGCAAACTCGGTCCCATGAGCCAGGTGGGTGTAATCACCTGGCGGTGCCATCTGAGCACCTGAGGTGCGCCGCAGACCAGAGCCACGAGGCAGAAGCTTAAGAGCGACCAGTGCATGGTGCTGTTCGGGTAATAAATGAAAAGAACTCGGAGCTAGAACACCCAGTTCAAGATGGACAGAGTCAGCAGTCTTTGGATGACCTCAGTTCAGGTTTTGAGAATTTATTATTATTTGTTATATTATTTTTGTGTTGGCAGTGAACACGCAAAACTTGTGTTCTGTTAAGACTTTTTACATGTGTAACTCGCTTGCCCAAGGTTCTCTCAATTAAAGTTAAGTTAAGTCTGCCGACGAAGGTGAAAAAAAAAGAGAAAAACGTGCATCTACTCCGCTGCGCCGGCCACAGCAACGCCGGGCACATCCTGGGGCTCCTCCTTGATATGCACATCGTCATCCTCCTGGTCCTCCTTGCTGTTCTCGTGCAGCAGGACGTACTCGCGCGAGCTGAAGCCAAACTTGATCACGTCCTTCTCCATCAGCTCGTAGTACTTGCGGCCGTCGATCTTCTTGTTGTTGAGGAACGTCCCATTGGCCGACTCCAGATCGATGAGGTACAGGCGCACGCGTTTGCCGCTGCTCCCGTCGTCGCGCTCGAACGGCACCAGACGGTACTGGAGGGCGGCGTGCTGCTTGGAGCAGCTGGGATGATCGACGGCCAGGTCGACCACCTTGCGGTCACGTCCGACCAGGAAGCAGCTCTGGCGGTGAATGTGCAGCGTTGGCAGCGCCGTTTCGCCCTTGAACGGATACAGGCGCCAGCGTCGCTTGGGCTTGCGGGCCTCTGGGGGCTCCGAGTATTTCACCACCACACCGTTGACCTTGTTGGTGTCCTCGGTGAGGGCACCGCTCAGTCCGAAATTGGGCTTCTCCTTCTCCAGCGGCTCCTCGTCCTCGTCCTTGGAAGCCTTCTCGTCGCCCTGCTTGCCCCACTCGTAGTGCTCGTCGTCGTTCCGATTGCGATTGTCGCGACGCTGGTTGCGGTCACGTCCGCCACCGCCACCGCCGCCGGCGCCGCGATGAGATCGATCGCGGGGACTCCGACTGCGGCTGCGACTGCAAAGAAAAAAGAGGAAATATGAGTCTGGCTGCGAGCTAGGGTTTCACTTCCCAGTAAAGCCAATGTTATTGTTATAATACCCACCGAGCTGGCCTCCTGTCCGGCGAACGTCGCTGGCGATCCCGCTGCTGCTGCTGCTCTCCCCTATCCCTGCTGCGCTGCCGCTGTTGGCGCTGCGCTGGCGAACGCTGCCTGCGCTCCTTACTGCGCTCCCTGCTGCGCTCGCGTCCACTGCGATCGCGGCGCATGTGATTGTCCCGCTCGCGGTCCCGGTCTCGTTCCCGTTCCCGCTCCCGATCTTTGTTGCGATCCCTGTCTCGGTCACGCTCCCTATCTCTGTCCCGCTCCTGGCGCTGGCGCGTGTTGTTGCGATGAGAGGCGCCCCTCTCGGGTGAGTCCCACTTGGAGCGTGGCTCCTGAACCTCCCCGGTTGGCTTGGAGCGCTTCTCCTGCGGCGCCTCCTGGTGCGGCGAAGACGCCTTCTTCCTGTCGCTGGGGAGCTGCTTCTGCTTCTGCTTGCTGTCACCCGGCGAGGAGGAGTGGCTGTCCTTGCTCTTGCGGCTGCTGTCGGAGCTGCTGCTGCTCTTGGAAGTCGATGAACTGGTACTGTCGCGGGTGGCGGCGGCCTTGCTTGGTCGCTGCTTGTCCTTCTTCGATGGCTTCGTCTCGTCCTCGTCGCCGCTGCCAATACCGGGCACTGGTGGCTCTTGGCCGCGCTCCCGGCTGCGTCGCCGGCCCATTTTCGGATGGGGAATTGTGTCAAAACATAGGCGGCGTGGGTAACGCGATGAAACGGGGGGAAAACACCGGGAAAATAGCCACAAAAATGGAAAGTGGAAACAGTGGGACGCAGGCGCTGGAGTGACCGTGGCTCGCGGCCAAGAAAATGCTAAGCAGCATGGGATATGGATTTTCGCAGCTCTGGTCACACTGCAACAATGGTAAGCCGGTATTTCGCATTTATTTTTTATTCTTTGGATTTGAATAAAGCTTTGAGACTGCTTGAATGGAAAAAATGTTTTAAAATAAATTAATTAGCATTGGTTTTAAAAATTATAGTACCCTCTGCAAGGATCTAAAAAGGTTTTTTTTTAGGGCTGCATAACAAGCATAGAAATATACCGTTCAAATACCATCATAAGCTAACGGTATATTTAAAATTAAATAAATATATCATGGATAGTTGGCCTTGATTTTGAGGTAATATGAATTTGCACTTAGTTTTCAGTTTTCAGTTTTCAGTTTGAGTTATAAGGTGACGTTGTTAATTGTTTTAAGTTAAATGTTATAAAATACTGGAGGGACATGGAGCATGGACACAGGCCAATGAAACAGATTCAAAATTAACCACAGTTTAAGAATAACAAGTTTGTAAAACTTTATTTATAATTTTTAATATTTTATTAAATTTTTCGGAAGAATCTCGATGTAGTTTTCGCGTTAGTCCTTGAACACTTGCCCTGCGCTCAACTGGCCCTGCCTGGTCACATTGTTCTCACCTCAACTGAGCGCTGAAAAGGCAGACCGAATTAACCGAGCGAAAATCGAGCGAAACAATTCACCTGCGATTTCCGCTGGCCAATGCCATGCCATGTTCTTAATTGCCAAATAAACTGGACAGCCATGCTGTTGTGCGTCCTACAGCAGCAGCAGCAGCAGCAGCAGCGGCGTTCGTAAGCAGAATCGTCGTTGCAGTCGTCGTCGTCGTCGCCGTCGGCGTCTGCGTCGGCATCGCAGTCGCAGTCGCAGCCGAACCCAAAACAAAGTGAACAACGAAAAAGGACAGTGAAAATCCGGGATATTGGCGAATCCTGGGACAGGACAGGATGACACCTTTTGACGACTTTGTTTATCTGATCAACCACGTGCTGCTGGGCGAGGAGCCGGTAAGTGAAACGCACCCACACACCTCCTCCTGTCCCTCCTTGCCACAATTACGCATTGATTTTTGGACCCGTGCAGACCATCGAGGACTTTATACTGCTGGTGGGCACGCTGGTGGCGTTCATAGCCTTCATCCTCTGGTGCTGCTTTCCCATCCAGCCCAAGGTAGGTCCTCCAGACCGCTTGGAAACCAGAATAACCTAATTATTTGCCTTGCCAGGAGCCCGGACCGCATCGCCAGTTCACTTGCAAGATCATCCAGAATCCGATCAAGGCCTTTGATGCCTCTACCAGCACGGATGATGCGCCCCCCAACGCTAGCGCCAGCGGTGGAGCGGGAGCATCCGGAGCTAGCACCAGCTCCGGTTCGGGGAACTTGCAGTACAACGGCAGCAGCGGAAGCGGCGGCAGTGCCAGCGGCAGCTACAGCAAGAACGGCACCGTGGCCATGCACAACTACTACGTTAAGAACGGGCATCACTGCTGCACCTAAGAGACAGCACTTCGCGGGCCGCAGTCGCCTCTCTCCCTCCGGCCCAAGGCCGGACGCTGACAGACGGGGATGGGGCCCAGCTTAGTGCTTATGCCGCCTGAGTTACGTTACCATTTTTCCAAAACGCGCACAGCCATCCATATGCTTGGGCATATCGATCGGGTCTCGTGCCAATTGGTTCGACAGGTTGTTGGGGAGCAGCTGAAAGCTGCCACTTTGGATTCGCAGGCACATTTGAATTGTAATTGCTCAGACTGATTTGTTTAAAAAGGAACAGGACGATGGAGGACAGGGAGAGGCACGAGCAGGGTCAAGGCCGCACACTCATAAACACACACACACACACACACAGCCCCCGGCAAGTTTCTAAAACTTCCTCGATATCTATATACATACTATATATTGTGTATTATATATATATATCTCCATAAAATGTGTGTGGGCATGCCAAAAACAAGAGCCAGTTAGGCTGACTCTTGAGTATTTATTTCTGTGTGAACCCATCCAAGAAGAGGGAAGAAAACCCGAGAGGAAAACTCCAAGACATTTGCCAACAGCGAGTTGTGCAAGCAAAACAACAAATTAAGCCCTTAAAATACGCTCAGCAGCCGGGTTGAGGAGACTAAGGACTCTCTCCCCCCCCCTATACATATATACATATATAAATATATATATCTTTAAGATGATAAATTATGTACACACACCCAGATACACACACCACAATTAATTAGCTTTTAGATGTTTTTTGCCCTCGAATCGCTTTTGATTTCCATGTACTTACGTCTCTGTATTATTCGCATTCATATTGATGTGTCTGTGTGGTGTCAGTGTCAGTACGTGTGTTAACCGCAGAATATTTGATCTCATTTAATGACCTATATTTATTTTTGTGATTTGTGATTGTAACTCCAAGATATTCCACGCTCCACGGTGAGCGCAAAGACAAGGACAGGGCTTGTAAATCCCTCTCTGCAAAGCAAACGAAAAACGAAATCGAAACAAAACCTAACGACAAACAAAACCGACTAAACTTATGTGTATTATTTGTAAATGGCAGGGTTGGGCAGCAAAAAAGGGGATCGGAGCCGCGTGAATCATAAGCTAGAGGGAATATGTGAGCGAAAGGAAGGATAAGGATTTGTATTTCTTCAGAGAAATATTATTCAGAGCCTCTAGTACTCTCGAAAACCTAAAGAAAATAGAGCTCCCGGAGCTTAAAGAGCTAATAAGTGCCCTTCCATGCTTTATTTATTGTTGTATATTGAAGCCTTTGATAATCCTTAGAGCGCAGTATTTATCCAGAGAAACAACTCTAAAGGCCTCACTCATTCACAAAAACTCAACGAAAAGACTTCCGGGAGCTTTAAGACCCACTACGTGCCCATCCATGCTTTATATTGTATATTTTTGCTAGCGAAAAGAAGGGAAAACCCCTGTTAATTTTTAGCGTACTATATTTCC
This sequence comes from Drosophila tani, assembly GCA_008042535.1. Taxonomy (NCBI): domain Eukaryota; kingdom Metazoa; phylum Arthropoda; class Insecta; order Diptera; family Drosophilidae; genus Drosophila; species Drosophila tani. The sequence continues at coordinate 37,873 of VNJO01008003.1, forward strand.
CCGGATATCAACTATTTCACCAGAGAAAGAACTCCTAAAGCCTCACTCATTCACAGAAACCCAACCAAAAAAAGCTCCGGATGCTCAAAAACCCACTACGTGCCCATCCATGCTTTATATTGTATATTTTTGCTAGCAAAAAGAAGGAAAAACCTCTGATAAGTCATAGCGTACTATATTTCTTCAGGATATCAACTCTTAAAGCCAATAAAACCCAACGAAAATAAATTCGGCAGCTCAATGAGTCACTTTTTGCCCATCCAGGCTTTATATATTGTAAACTTTTCTGACACTCCCCAAGAATCCCATCCCTGCAATCATGCTTATCAACATGACACTCGAAGAGGCGACCGACCGACCACTTGAGCTATTAGATAATTGAAACGAAATGAAAGGCAGTCGAGATTCGTTAACATTTGTCTTAGAATGTATTTATAAATTAATAACAATGGTAGTATCAAGGGTATATGTATTAGATAACGTTAACAAATAGTTCCTACGGCACTAAGCACGGCACACACTCGGAGAGCGCGAGAATATCAACGGAAGTTCGGATTCATGTGTGTCGTGGCAGGAAGATGGATGAATATCGTGGGGCACTTGGGGTCGTCTCTCCGCTTAACTGCTAGTATCTCGTTTTGGGCTTTGGCAACGGTTCAAACATTTTGTGGATCGTCCTAAACTCTAAGGGATATACACAGGATCGTCTGTATATATATATTTACAACGCGAAATAAATAGAAATCGCCGCTGGAAGCTTCGTCGTTTAATCCTAAAAGACAGTCTTAGGCAATAATCAAAGGCAAAAAAAAAAAGAACTAGGAAGGAGCAATCTCCTTCCCATCATTGTAACTAAACTCTCACTCGATCGAGGCTTTACTAGGTAGCTCTAGCAATTGGGTTAATCTCTCCTGGTGCCAGCACCAAAAGCTTTGGTCTCTCTCCGGGGAGCCATCACCACTAGCTGGTGCTGCAGTCCCTGGGAAAGAAGACGTTCATCTCGATGAGTATCTGCAGGACGATGAACACGCCGTAGACGGTGAAGAGGGCCACGCCCACCTTCTTGGTCAGACGATAGCCACTGCAGCTGAGGATGATGAACAGGGCCACCGTGGAGATGATCAGGATGAGGATGTTGTACTCAATGCCCTGGGTGCCCACCTGCTGGGGCTCGCCGCTGCCATAGTGGATGCAGTTCTTGATGAACCACGGCACGCCCAGCGACAGCAGAATGGCCAGGGAGTTGGCCCCCAACGAATTGGACACTCCAATGCCATTTTCACCTGGAAATTAAGAAGGAAATTAATTCTCAATCCTAATAATGGTAATTTAATGCTGACAAACTCACCATTTCTCAGCGAAATGAGACTGGAGACGGCCTCCGGCATCGTAGAGCCGGCGGCCAGGAAGGTGAGACCCATCACAATGGTGGGCACATGGATGGCCACCCCAAACGCGGTGAGCATCCAGACAATCAGGTAGGCATTGCCGCCGATGCACAGGATGCACATGATGAAGGACAGCGGGTACAGGCGGCGGTACTTCATGGGGTGAGGAATCAGCAGGGACAGCGTGAACTTGATGGGGAAGACAAAGATCCACCAGAACTGCATCAGGCAGGAGGCACCGCGGGGATAAACGTAAATGCTCTGGGGCAGGTCATCCTCCTCTTCGTCCTCGCCATTCCCTATAGGGTTTGGATATATATTAATAATTATTAAGGATTTTTATTGAGACTAACGAGAACTTACAGTGCTTGGAGTGAGTGAGGTTGGCCGTGGATGACATGGAGGAGGTGTTCTCGGGCAGATTCACCACAAACAGGCCATCGCCGGACAGGGGATCCTTCTTCAAGGGCAACTGGGCCTTGGCACTGTTCTCTGGCGGCTCAGTGAGGTCTGAGAATTAAATTTAAATATAGATTTTAGTCAGGAATAATTAATCTCTTAAAGGTAATCCCTACCGTAACGCGTGGAGAAGCAGCAGTTCATGCGATCCTCGATGAACACCCGGATGGCGGGCATGAACTTGTTGTTGTTGAACGTGATGAGGTAGTAGAGCACCAGGAAGCCCATCATGATGGCCGATTCCGTGAAGCTGATGCTGCCGCCCCAGGCCAGGACCAGCAGGATGATGGTATTGAAGATGTAGATGAAGCAGTCGCGGGCTATGGGCCACCAGTCCAGCTGCACGGGCTGAGGATGGATTAAATTGGAGGATTATTCATCGATTTACTCATCACTTAAGGCTTTATCTATCACTATTTTTAGCTATCTTTCAGCTATTTCTATTTAATTATAATTCTGACTAATTAAAATGGAATTTATCTTACCTTATCGATGGCCAGGGCAGCCAGTCCCGCCACACCCAGAGTATTGAACATTAGAGAGCCAATAATCGTGCCCAGACCCATGTCCGAGTCCAGGATCAGGGTGCTGATCGTGTTCGTAAAGAACTCGGGCATCGAGGTGGCCGTGGCCATAAAAGTGGCCGCCGCCACGTCCTTGGACAGATGCAGATCCTCGCAGATGCACTCCACCGTCGGCAGGAAGTAATCGTTGCAGATGATGGCCAGCAGGATGAAGAAGTAAACCGCTGCGAAGACGTGCAGCACCACCCATCCTTGCCGGAGTTGATCCACTGTAAAAGGGAAAATAAATATAAATATATTAAGATCGAAGCAATGTCAATCAGCAAAGCCATAAAGCCATCATAAAGCACCCCCATTCCGCTTCAATGTCAACGCTGCGTATGTGTGATATGTGTGTGATATGGACTCGAGGAACCATTATTACTTTGTCCCTAGAAACACCATCCAACCACCCACAACCCACTCATGCTGGACAGATCCCATCTAGCCATCTAGCACACATGGCAACCGTCCGCGGATTAGATACGGATACGGCCATCGATCCCCCAGTAGTCATTCCCTAATTTTAGGCCCCAACAAAAGACCTGAGACACCGTAAACATGCGGCGAAATCTTATCGCGGCTCTTATTAAAAAAATCTAGACCCGTTTCCCCGGGAGATATCTCCGCCATCTGGTGGGCCGTGTAAGTGCTCTCTGTAGTGCCCCGCGGCGATAAGAAAGCGATTCCCGAGTGTTCCGCCAGTGTCTCGTGTCCATAGCTCTGAATCTCCTCCAGGTACTCCGGCTACACTCTGTGGCACTACATATGATGACTCTATAAACAGACTATGCGGCCCGCCTGATTTATTGGCCATTGAATTGCCGCGTTGATAGTGCCCAGATAGTGCGGCCCGGCGAGTGCTGAAGCAGGAAAGGCATTGGGCCAAGACAAACCGGACAAGCGGATAGCGGACACTGGATAGCCATGGCCAGCATGGCGGACAACGGACACGGACAGTGCTCAGGGACAAGTTCAAGTTCAATTTTATTTATTTGCTTAATGCTACTTTGATATCAAGAGGGAATGGACAAGGGAGAACGTTCGAGGGACGAAGGAAACTGGGAAGGGACAACGAACAAGGATTAACGGACAAGGGACAATGGACAATGGACAATGGACAAGGGACAATGGACAACGGACAACGGACAACGGACAACGGACAACGGACAACGGACAAGAAACAAGGGACAACGGACAAGGGACAACGGACAAGAGACAACGGACAAGGGACAACGGACAAGGAACAACAGAAACTGGCAAAGGACAACGGAGAACTGACAACAGAAAAGAAACATGAGACAACGGATAACGGACAACAAACAACAAAAAGACAACGGACAAAGGACAACGTAAGAAGTTAAAAGACAACGGACAAGGGACAACGTAAGGCGATAAAAGACAACGGATAGATTATTATGGACAATAGATAACGGACAAGAGACAATCGATAACAGACACTGGTAAAGCTCCAAGTTCATCTGTCCGGAACCTGTCCACCACAAACACCGTTACAGGTCCGATCTAGGTCACCTCTGGCTTACGGTTATCGGCGCCATTCCGATATCAATGGACAATGGACAGCAAACACAGAGATGGTGGCTCACGGACAAGTTCAAGTTCAGACGTTCCAGCTGGATTATCGGTTATCGAAGAATTCCGATTAGAAGCCGGAACTGAAAGCAAACTTACCCGTAAACAGGTCGGCGAACTCGTCCATCGGAGAGCCCTCATTTTCGCCCGGACACGTGGCCCGCGGCAGAATGTCCAGGAGCAGCTGCTCGTCGAAATAGCGCAGGGAGGCCACCAGAAAGCTGCTATCGTTGCCGGGTGCTGCAAAGACACAGAGAAATGAATCGATTTGTCATCATTCGGGGTCTAGGAGATGCATATCTCAACCCTGACTCCCTTCCAGGTTAATGGTAAATGGTTAATGGAGAATTCGCGGCGGCGATAAGATTAAGTCGGAACTGGAATGACAATATATGTATATATCGCGCCACTCAGACTGACAGCCCTGCAATTATCGCAATCAAAATCACCGATCACCTCTGTAGGGGTATATTGGGTTCTGCGATGGGTTGAGGTACGTAAATTATATAGAAGTTGAGCCAGGAAGGATCTCTAATAGAGCTTATATTTTAATTGGTAATATTTTTATTTTATTTAAATAAAACAAAAAATAAAAAGCGTAGCTGATCTTGTCGTTGGAATATATAAAGAGAATGACAAACTTTCTCTTCCCTGAACTTTCTCCTGGTAGAACTTTCCATCTGCACTCGAAGTTGGAACTTAAAAAACCTCATTAAACTTGATATTTTATACTTAAAAAAATTTCTAGAATTAAAGACTATAAACTATATAGTTTCAGGGGCCAAAAGGGGGTGTTGCCGTTGTGCCAAGTCAGTGATTGTTCAGTGATTTTTGTCCGACATCTTTTATGGCCCATGGAAGGGGCCTTTTGTGTTAGTCAGCGAGCCAGAGACTATTATGATTTCATTATAATTTCTGCAGTTCGCACGAAAAACGCTCGAAGAAAAACAAAAACATTCCATTCATATTCGTGGTCAGATAACCAATTATATAGCCCTAAGTGTCGGTGCAATTAAGTACGCTTCGGGGGTTGGATTCCCACCGCGATTGCCAATATTTTACAACATTGTTATTTAGCCATCTGCTTGCTATTTGTTATTATTATTATTGTTTCGGTTTAGCAACAATTGCATTGGCAGCGCGGCCCCAAAATAACTGCCGACAGTCATGGACACTCTCTGCCCTGCTCTGCTCTGCTCGGCTGATGATGATTTGTTGATGTTTGGTCTGGGCTTTGTGTCTTAATGGCTTTACGATCTCCTAGGAAGGGGTTTCTTTGCTCGATTCTTGCCTGCCATTATCTGGCCAGAAGGGCGAAGCCTCAGTCTAGGTCTGGGACAGTTTGCCTTATCAGAAATTTATTTCTTTATGCCCCCCCACAAAGTGAATAATCATTGCTGGGGCTGCTCTTTTGGCGGAGTCTAGGGACTAGCCCAACCTCTTGACCCGATTCCATTGGCCATTGTTCTCGCGGCGAATTGCGTGTTAGCTCTGATTTTTCACTGAATTTTTTTCATTCGGTTTCTGTTTTATGTTTAAAAAGAAGATACACACAGCTGCAACATCGATGCCACATTGCGATTGCAGCGGCGACAAGAGCAATAATTGAATAATTAGCAGCCATCTCCAGTTGAAAAAGTGGAAACATGGCAAACAATCGTGCAAATTACAGAGAGCGAAAAATAACAGTCAGTTTAGAGACATACTCCCTCGATAAAAAATGCAAACAGAAATCACATCCACAATGGGCTTTCTACGTGGGCCACCTTCGCCTTTGCATGTCTCGTGTCGCCGCGTCTCGAGAAAACTCTTGGCCAACTAAACGAAACTAACTTGGCCAACTGACTGAATCTCACACACATCTGGCTTCGGTTGGCATTGCATCTGGAATGCATTTTCGTGGCAGAACGTGTCTACGAGTAAGTGACGGCCCAAAACCCGAACCGAACACTAAAACCGAACCATAAACACGCCGAGCCGAGTTTAGCAGACAAACAAGTTTATTGAACTTGTTGGCCAGCGCGAGAGGCCCAAGCACTGGAAATAATTTCTTATAGCGTTTTAATTAATTGCGGTTTTTTTAAAAATTCCCTGAGAGAAAAAAATCACAGAATTCTATATAGAATGGAGCAGCGTAGGATTCAGGTGCCTGAATCTCTCGCTTACCACTTGCGGAATTGGGAATGCATGCCTAAGGGCATCCCTTTTACACATAGAAATCCACGCAGAATGCGTTCACCAATTAGGAGATTTTTAATATAATCTTTTTCCCACTACAAAGTAGGAATTAAAATTGTATACAATTTCCTTGAGAGGAAAAAAGCACAGAGTAATTTTTAATATGATCCAATTTACTTTGCCTTGCTTCTCCCCTCAAATCAGATTAGTTTATACCCTTGAAAATCTTGAATTAAATTTACAGTCATGACTCTCGCTGGGCTTGGGATCCTCCTCCTGCTGGCGCCCTTAAAACTAACACTCTGTGTTGGGAACAGAGGCAACTGCAGCTTCCTGAGCAATAGCACATTCAAGTTAGTCTGCAATGGCGAGACAATCGAAGATCATTTTAATTTGTATCGCGACAATCGGGCGCCCAAAAACACACCCTTCAGTGTGTGGGAGAGCGAGGGCCCGGATGACAGCGACGATCTGGTTATCCTGGTCTCCTTCCACGACAACTATCTGCACAACTTTGAATCGTTGAAGATTATGAACTACGGCCGTTTAGACGCCCGGCACACCTTCGAGGTGAAGTCGAGCACCTACTTCAAAAGAATAAGCTTCACCCCGTCCCTCCTGTACTGCTTCCCCATCGGCCTGCGGTATCCGATGGAGCTGCGTAGCCATTGCCTGGGCATTGGCCGGAGCGAGGAGGTCGCCAAGAAGCCGGTCCTCTTCTATGCCATGGATGACATTAGGCCCCACAAGAAGCTTGCAGCAGGTCACAGTACAGTCGTTCCTTTCGGAGCTCTTCTGGTTGTCTTGTCTTCGTTGCTGGTCCTCGTTCCATAGTCTTGTTTTGCCAGAGAAAATCGAGTATTTATTTGTAAGCCAAAATTATAAGCAGAAATTAGCGATAAATTGTCTTTATTTGCATTCTTTCTTTTTTTTTATGTGAGGGAAAGTTCTATATCGACATTAACATCGCTCTCATATCGAAAATATTGGTAAATTTTAAACATTGATAAATATCGCATTTACAGTTAAAAAATCAATATTACCGAAATAATCGAAGAAAATTTTTATAAAAATTGTATTTAATTAACGCCTTTTTAAATTTTATTTTATTTATCTTTGGATTATTTTATCAAGCTGAATATTGACTTATCGCTCATATATAGCAGCGTTAAAATATCGACTTATATATTGATATATTGATATTTTCTGTCATCCCTAAAAGCCGTTACCCAAATGGTTTTATTATTATATTTTATAAGTTTAAAAATTGTCAAACATAAATTAATTAGCCTTAGCTAAGAATATCCATCTTTTTAGGAACATTTGTTTTATATTTTTGTTTTATATATTTAATTTCCCTATATTTTTTTCGAGTGCAGCTCAACGCTTATGCGATATAGTGGAAAACCCAACCAGCACGACACGACAACGACGGCGAGAGATCGCTTCAAAGTCGAGTTCGATTCCAGAGAGTCGTCCGGGCTTGAATAGGGACGGAAATCGGGGAAATTTGTACCGTGGTTAGGAGCCCGCCGCCCGCCTCGTTCAGGGCTAAATCGGCGATTACGGGAAGTCCCAGACCTCGGAGTACCCGCCCACCGATCCCATCGATCCGATCGATCGAATCGATCGAATCGAATCGAATCGATCCATTGTGCAACTCTACGTTGCCAAGGCTCCCCTGCTTGGTAATCGATAATCGTCGCGTTTTTCTTTGTTCCAATTACCGCCAGCGAGGGCCAACCGAAGAGTATCGAAATAAAATGCAAATTCGAATCAAAGTCGCCCAGCGAATCGAAGCGAAGGAAAGAGCTTCCAGCTGGCGCGAAAAGTGCTGGCTAATTGTTTGGTAAATACGATTTATTCGGTTGGTTCGCTGCCAGTTGGTAATGGCTATGGTAATGGTTATGCGCCCCATCACTGGCCAACAAAGGTTTTAATTTAATTATGGAGCTTAAATGAAATAATTGCACTCCCTTGAATTGTAACACATAATTAATTATTTGTCAAAGAAACAAATTAAATAAATAAAAATGGCATGCAAAAGCACATGCCCAAGTACGCCAATGGCCATGACATGAATAAGGGAATGATAAGGGCAGGCATAAGGGAAATTGGGGTTCCCAAAATATAAAGAAAATATTGAAAGATCATAAAAGTCGAATAAAGCAACCCTCGTCTACTTCGTGACGTTAATTTTGAGGAAGCTGCTTTAGCCCCCCAATTACTGTCATCGAACGGGGTAGAAAAAAGATCTTAAAAAAGCCCCTAAATAACTCAACAATTGGCTATTACTCCAATCTTAAAAAAATTTACTGCTCTACTGGTTGTATTCTGTAATTATAATTGGAAAACTATATTTATGATTTAGTGTTTCAGTCTAGCTTTGCCTCCGGAAAGTGCAGGGCCAAGGGCCTTGCCTGTGCAACCCATGTTGGCTGGTGTTTGTGTCTCACGTTGACGGACGACGAGCTTGTTTACCTGTTTGCGCCGGCAAAACAAAACAAAACTAAAGAAATGGAAACGTAAACGAAAACAAAACAAACCAGAGGCAGAGACAGAGCCGAAGCCAAAGCCAAAGCCGTGCTGAACACCACTCAGCAAATAACTTGACGAAAAAATGTGTATAAACAAAGATAGTAGTGCTTGGTGGGAAAACGCATGTAATTACCGATCTTTGGATCTTTGGATGTTTGCATTATCATCATCATCGTCGTCATATCGAAAGCGAAAAGTCCCCCGGATGGCACAGTGCCCCCAAAAAAGCAAGCAATGTAAAATTCTTCCCTTTCATCGTTCCAGCGAAAATCGGAGAATCGGAATTACCAGGCGGCACCCGGCCAGCATATTAATGTGGGCAGAACATCGTATTTATAGATGCGACCCGGGATGGAGATGGGAATTTGGGATCCCAAGAATCCAGGGAATCACCTGGCTATCGTTTACCGATCGATTACCCTGACCATCCATCCTACCGATCTCCAGATCTCCATTATGTAAGCCGATTATGGCGCTGATGATGCTGCTGGGGGTAAAGATCATGATTTGGCAGAAATTTTGCCAGCAAAAATAATCCATAATTGGGGGAGAGACTCCTAAAAAACCGATTACCAGAACGATTCTGACTTGGATTATTTTCGTGGAATATTATTTTAAGATAATATTATCAGCAGGAGATGACATTGAAAGTTGCTCAATATATTTAAGAGAATTATAGGGAATTTAAACAGAATGTTGGCTTGAAATTCTTATAAAGAAAAGAGTTTGAAATATAACTAAATAAAGGTTCTTGGCATTTAATATCTTTTACTGAAAAAATAAACAATATTTAAACCAGTTTTTACTTATAAAAAGAAGTATTCCAACTCAGTTTATTATTTAATAAAGAAAGATCCAAGATAAAGCTTGAAATTTGCGCAATAAAAAAATAAGGAAAAGCGAAAACCAAGTTATTTAATTCAGGTCTAAATTTATACTTTAATTTAAAGCAAGAACCCACAAATTAACCTTGTTATGTGCTTTTTTATAGCTTCAAGAAGCTATTCAATTGGTTATTTCCCAAGAAATCTCTCTGCGGCAATCGCTTAAGATATTGACAATTGGAAAATTCCCGATTCCGATTCTGATTCTGATTATTCGCGTGAATAAGCTGGCTCGATAAGTGAGTGTGTTAACGATTGTGTTCTCTCGGTCGTATCGGTTCGTATCGGGCTAGGAGCCATAATGCGTAATCAATGCGAAATCTGAGAGAGTCCGAAAGGAAATCGACTTGCGGCGGCGATAATGAGTGGCACGGGGCACCTGGAGTACAATTTAAATGGCATTAGATAGTGCCCAGCCGCGATTTATACATATATGCGTTATATATTAATAGCATATATTCGCGAATCTAAATCCCATTTGCTGTATGAGTTGCCATAAAGCCATCATGTTCCGACACTCGCCGGCATAAATCACGGGAAGAGGGCGATAAGGCGAAAGTGGGTGCAAAGCCACAACCCGTTGGTCCTCCAAATCCCGATTTGCGATCCCCGGAAATCGCAGGAAATAAGTGCTACTTGATTGATCGATCGATCCCATTCATCCATTCATCCATCCAGCGGATAAGTGCGCCCTGGTTGAACTCAAATGTGGACTGAAACCTAAATAGTTGCCATTTCGGGCGACAGGAAGTCTAGATAAGCGAGAGGACTAGTGGCTGGTGATTAGAATAGGCATTGGAATAGGGCCTAATGGGTTTTGGGCCCAAAGAGTGAGTGAGACTAGCAAATATTTGGCACACTTATCCTCATTTCTCCCGACAAGGTAAACATTTTAAGGGTTTTGTAGGTTTTAAATATATACAGAGAGTATTTAGAGATTTTTCCATATCTGTTAGAACAAAATGTATTATTAAATCAAATATCAAATACAAATTTACCTTTTAACAAGGAAATAAAAGCTTTAAATAATGTTTAAACTATTTAACAATAAAAGCTTAACCATTTAATAGAGACATTATATTTTAAACACTAATTAAAGGTATAAAAAGGTGGAAGTAAAGAAGTTCATCAACAACTGAGTAAACTTTTCTTTTGTTTGCTTTAATTCAAAGGTTTATCTATAATTCTTTAAGGCTTTCTGTATCCAGCACTATTTTATGTTTATTATTAAAAACAAATAATTTAAAACCAAAGATCTAAAGAACTTAATAAGTTTTTAAACATTTCCTTAGCATTTATAGGTCAAATTCTTATTTCTTAGCTAAATTTCCTTATTTTTCTCCTAGCACATAATATTTAAAAAAATGTTTTCTATATTATTTATAACTCACCATCGGCCTGAGTATCCGTTATGAGGCTGCCACATAATACCACGAATAGGCCCAATAAGAGGGCACCAGTTCTACACATTATGCGATTTTCTAGTGCAACTTGAACAACAACCAAAAACAATCGGCAAGGGAACGGCAAAAAACAAAAAAAATAAACAACTTCAGATAATACACGTGCTTTCGGGGGGAACACACTCTAAACGCGGCTGCCTTGTAATTTATTTTTATATTCTCCTGACAGTGATTATATTTTTCTTGAATTTAATTTCCTGATTCTTATTTCTTTCTTAATTCTTAAGGCCTAATTTTTTCTTTTCGGTCACACGCGGCGTATGCGCAATGCAGGGTTTCGTATTTCGGTTGGCGGTATTTTAAGGCGGTATTTCGGTATTTCGAGTTAACGGACTTTCGAGCGTTCGAGTGTTCGAATTTTCGAATTTACCGAATTCTCGAGTTTCGGACTTCCGTTCTCGTTTGGTTTTTTTCGACGCCAGCAACCCGCTTGGCTAGAATTGTATCGCACAACTAATTAAGTGCGACCAACTCGCGCCCGTCTTAATAATAATAAAAAGGCAGCGACGCCGACGCCAGCCGCGGCAGCGACAGCGACGCCAGCCGAGGCAGCGACAGCGCTGTCCGGGCGGCAGCGACGTATTTTTCGTATTGACGGTTTTATAAAGATATCTCTCTAGTAAGTCTCTAGTCAGTTCACTCTTCACGTTGTCGTGTTTTAATGGCGCGTTTTTAGAGCCTCCTCCTTCGTCTGCTCCTCCTCCTCCTCTTTATTCTTTTACCTTATCTCATCTCTTTCCCCGCTCACTCTCTCTTCTACTCTTTCTTCTGGTTTCCCTCTTTGTCGGAAGGAAAATCGGAAGGGAGACCCCCGGCCATCTGGAGTGCAGTTCATTGAGAATAATGTGGAATACCTGGGGATTGCCCCGGCGTGGGGAGTACCCTGGAGTTATGCTGCCCGAGTCGGTGGGTGAGGTGAAAAATCAGGGAAAAGTTAGGGATTGTGGTGAATAAATAAATATATATTATATCTATGTGAATAAAAAAATAATAAAATAATGAGTAATAATAAATAATTAATAATACAAATAATAAGTGTAATAATTGTGTTTAAAGTTCCTCTGCAACATTCATGTGATTAATATTATAACATCTTCTTGTGATTCCGCCATTTTAAATTTAGGTTTTCAAAGTTCACTTTATTTTTTTTTTTTTTATATTTAAACAGAGCATAATGAGCTCAATAATTATGTTTAAGCCATATCCATGTCTTTTAGTTTCAATCTTAGAACCTAAGGTACCTCAGAGAAAGAAGTATATGTGCATTGATATTATTTAAAACAAAAATGCTAAGAACAAAGAGAATGTTTTGGATTTTTTTTATTTGTGTAGTATATATACATATTAACAAAAACTAACAAAATTATTTTCATAGGCTTAAAGGATCGAAAAATATTTAGTGAAAAAGTTTAAATTCATATGAAATAAGTATATGTGCATAGTAAGTGAAAATTAAAAATACTAATGAAATATTTTTTTTAGATTTTTTTTTTTAGTTTTTTAATAGTTAATATGCTTTCCTTTATTAGTGAAAATTTGATTAATCCGGTTTGACATTGAGGTTACCAAATTTTGGAGTATTGTAGGGTTAATTTGATCCAATTCCTGGAGCAATGCTTTTTTCAGGTCATTTACGGGTCAAACTGGCGTCCATTCTTGTAAACTTTGTTGGATAACATTCCCCAAAGATCTTCTATTGGGTTTAGGTCCGGGCTGATCGCTGGCCACTGCAATAAGGGTATCCAAAAAATCTTTTGTTTTACGTGCCGTATGTATTGGCGCGTTGTCTTGCTGGAAGATCCACTCATCCCCATAAAGGTTTCCAGCAAATTCAATCAGCACTGTTTCCAACAACTCTACATACATTTCCGCATTGGTTCTGGTTGGTATAAAACAGAGGGGAGACTTTCCAGCATGCCCAAATCCAGCCCAAACCATTAATGATCCTCCACCGTGGTTTCGCTTATAGCAGTGCTGCCGTGGTTGCCTTTTGTCGCGCCAATACTTTTGGCAGGAGTCAGGGCCGTCTAGGTTAATCTTTTTTCGTCCGAAAATATAACTTTATTGAACTCCTCTGACCAAAACTTGTATTTTTCAGCAAATAATAGTCGGGCGGTAATGTGGCGCTTCAATAGCCTCGGAATAGCGTCGCGGGAGGCATATGTAATGGTTTCGTTTTCCTTCAAAATTTGATTAATACGCCTTTTGGATATGT